>JAKTSJ010000052.1:0-77892 GCA_030580115.1 Kregervanrija pseudodelftensis
ATTAATGATGTAATAAATATTATGTTCTTGCAATTACATAATCATAGAACAAAATTAATGTCATAATATGTCTTTAACTCATGACATATAATTAATGTTCTGACATTTTAAGTTAAAGCTTTTCAATAATAATAGCAGAAGCTCCACCACCACCATTACAAATACCTGCAGCACCAATATTACCACCTTCTTGATTTAAAACTGACATTAAAGTAATGACAACCCTAGCACCTGAACAACCTAAAGGATGACCCAGTGCAACTGCACCTCCGTACACATTGACCTTGGCAGGGTCTAAGTTTAATAATTTGGTGTTGGCTAAGCCAACAACGGAAAATGCTTCATTAAATTCAAAATAATCAATATCATCTAAGGTCAAACCCGCATGTTTAACAGCTTTTGGAACAGCCAAAGATGGTGCTGTGGTAAAATCAACTGGTGCGTGTGCAGCATCACCCCAACCAACTATCTTAGCAATAGGCTTAATGCCTAATTCTTTAACCTTTTTTTCCGACATTAAAACCACTGCTGCCCCACCATCATTAATTGGTGAGGCATTTGGTGCAGTAACAGTACCATTTTCCTTCTTAAATACGGTCCTAGCAGATCTTAGTTTTGATTCATTCAATTTACCAGTTTCTTCATCAATTTCAACAGTAACATCTGGTTTACCTCTGAAACCTTTAATAGTAATTGGAGCAATTTCATTCTTAAATTTACCATCAGCATGAGCCTTTTGAGCCTTTTGATATGATAAAACAGCAAAGTCATCTTGTTGTTCTCTAGTAAACTGATGATCAGAAGCACATTTTTCAGCTGCAACTCCCATTGCTTTACCATCGTATGCGTCATTTAAACCATCTCTTGAAATACCATCAACAATAGTATTGTCACCAAATCTTAATCCTCCTCTTGCAGCTGGAACGTAATATGGCGTATTGGTCATTGATTCAGCACCACCCGCAACAACAATGTCTGCACAACCTGTTAAAATATTTTGTGCACCAATAATAATAGCCTTCATACCAGAGGCACACACTTTGTTAACGGTAGTCGCTGGAGTGTCCTCACCCAAACCAGCCATAATTGCAACTTGTCTTGCGGGTGCTTGGCCAACATTAGCTTGCAAAACATTACCAAAAAATATTTCTTCAACATCAGTTGGCTTGATTTGTGGAACTTGCTCAAGTGCAGCTTTAACTGCGTGTGCACCCAAATCAACATAAGATAAAGATGAAAGAGCACCTTGGAAAGAACCAATTGGGGTCCTGGCACCTGCAACAATATAAACGTATTCTTTAGACATAATGATATAGAGGAAAGAATGTTATTCTTGGTTTAAAGAATAAGAGATCTTGAAGACGAAAGAAAGAGAGAAAAACAGATTTTGGAATACACGTCAATATTGTCGGGGAACGAGAAAGTTAAGCAGGTTGAAAAATGTATCAGTTTTCTCGCGGTACGACAATCTAAATGCCAAACCAAACGGGACGTCTATTTTAAGCAAATTTATTATAAGTATATTAGTAAATATTTGTTATACAGGAAAGATATATCAACAATGAACAACTTCTTCAATTTCCTTCAATTTCCTCGTCAATATCCATTTTGTCTTGACCATAATTATTTTTCTGTTTTTTTTGGTGATCCAGTAACTGTTCTAGTGTCCACACAGAAATACCATTTTCTTGATCCTTAGGATTAATTGGTTGAGCAGACGTTCTCAAGAACTTTTTCGTTGATGCAATAGCCATATCTGTTGACAAGTTAGTATCAGCATCTAGTAAGCCTTGTGCAATCCATTTGGGCAACTGCCCTTTTCTTCTTGAAAATCTACGATCAGCCAAAACCATTACACCATAATCATCTTTACCCCTCAAGACTCTACCCAAACATTGAGCTGCATGTCTCATCGCATCAAAAGATAAGAAATCATTTTCTCTTATCTGATAATTGTCCCTCAAGAATTCCAATCTTGCTTTCAAAATTCTGGATTCCGTATATTGAAACGGAATACCAATCATTAAAACTGTTCTACCGTAATGATGATCGAAATCAATACCTTCTGAGACTTTCCCTCTTGCAACAGATAATAAAACGGCACCACGCCCATTGGAGCACGCTTTTCTATACGTTTCTAATGCTAGAGAAGTTTCTTGAGCATCTGGAGTCTCAACTAAAATCAATTTGTATTTCCAAACTTCATCCAATATGCCCATTGTTTGCCACATTGAAATAATACTTTCCATATAGAGATAAGAAGGAAAAAAAACAACCATACCATCTGGTGTAATTTTAGAAAATTCAATTAACAATGTACCATAATTTCTCACAACACTTGGATCATTTCTAATTTCAAATCTTGAGGAAATTGCAACTTGATCTGAACCTTTAGTAACGATCAATGGCAAAAAGGCACGACGATCTAACGTTATAGTATAGGATTCTTGAACAACAGTTTCAAAATTCAACATTTTTGGATACATATCTAACGGCGAAATGGTACCTGATGTAATAATAACAGATGAAAATCGTTCAAAGATTGGTTTAATTGCAATCGAAGCATCTAGACATGTAAATCTTAAAATTGGATTTGGAACAGTAGCATTTTCAGTTTCATATGGTTCTAGAATGAGCATAAATCCACTTTCATATGTTGAAACCAGTGCTGCGAAAGTAACTATATCTTTTAGTGCCATAAATTCTTCAATTTCTGCTATCTGTAACGTTCTTACTAAAAGTGATAATCTTTCAGAACAAAATCTCAAAGGCTTTTTATCTATAAATGTCAATTGCTTCAGATGTTGTAAAAATGATGTAGGCGTTTCTGAAATGACATGTAAAACCTTCATTCTGGTTTTCAAATATTCAATAAACCTTTTCAAGAATGATATAAAATGTTCTGCCCTTCTAATGCTCCCTGGTATTGCCTCCTCTAATATATCTTCAGAAAGAACAGGATTTGCAACAAACGTTTCTTCCTTATTTGATAAATCTGAATCTCTTAAGCCTGCCACTAATCTTTCATATTCGTCTTGTAATCGTGAACTATCTATAAGTTTAACTTCTTCCACTTTCTTACTTAAATTATTTGCACCCTTTGAGGCCCTCTTCAAAACATCATCGGTTATGTCCATAGATAAAGATTCAATGCAGACATTATCAATATTATGCGCTTCATCAAATATAACGATACTGTCCCCAGATAAATCTTTAGAAACTCTATCTGCAATTTTTGGATCAATAAGGTAATGGTACGAATAGATGACTACGTTACACAACGGCATCATACGTCTAACTGTGAAATAAGGACATGTTCCTTCTTGTTTACAGTAGTTCACTAGTTGTTCAAAGGAATAAACTCCTGGCGGTATCAAATTAGTTGGATCTTTCTCATATAATTTTTCATGAAAAGAGCAAAGATCTTCAATAGCTGCCTCACCATGCTCAACTTTCTCTTTTAATTGACCGTTTGTCAACCTTCTACATTTTTCATCGACAACGATTCCTTTTCTCTCTTTACCAACCACTGGGTGTAAACATAAATTTTTTCTACTTGTTAGGCCTATACCTCTGAAATCTTCAACATAACCCAGTTCGTTTGATCTGTAATCCATCAATTTTTTCAATTCGATCAATGCCTTCTCAATTTCTGACATGGTACGTGAACAATAAATAATTTTTCTATGTTCTGGATAGTGCAATTGATAAGCGACAGTAAGAGAAAGTAACGAAACGGTCTTGCCTGTACCCGAAGGCATTTCCAATATACAGTTTCCGCCGACATCTAAACTCTTTTTAATATCACACATATATGCATATTGTTCAGGATATATACGGGGATATGGAAAAATGACAGGTAAATCATCAATGTAAAATCTAAGAAATCAAAAATATTAGTATTGTGACAAAAAATAGATTTGTAAGAATACAACATACTTCATCTTGATGCTTATGATATTTAAATCAGTAAAATAAACCTTTTCAGCAACTACAGTAAATCTATTGAATGGGAAGATAATTTGCCTCAACCAACGAACGGGAAATAAAACGCATAAATATGGTTCTCTTAACTTGCCTTGATTTTTTTTTTCAAATCTTGCGTGTCTCGCACTCACGGTTATTATCATATTTCTATCACATTTAGATTTTTATGCGGTCGATTATTTGAAATAGAAACTAAGTATTAATATAAAATATACATAGCAATAAATTTAAAATATAAACACACTTAACCCCGGGTTCTAATTTACAATATAGGCCCGTAATTCAAACCTCTTTAATATCTAACATATTGATCTCAACTTGCTTGTCTGCATCTAAATAAGAATCACAGACACACCAAATAGACAAACGATGTTCACCATAATTGGAAATAGTAAAGCTCATTTCCAGCTTTTGGGACCGCTTCGTAATGGCTAATTTTTTAATACCTAACAATTGTTTCGTACTTTGTTCGCCGATGACAATCCACCAATTTTCTGATTTTTTCAATGGATATCTAAGAGAAACAACTTCCAAATCATCAACATCCTCATCTCTTTCAATTTGAATAGTTATATTCGTTGGTTCACCAATTTTGATGTCACCATCTAATGAGTAAGAAATTTCCAAATTTGGATATTTATTTACAAACTCTGCAACTTTCGAAACTTGTTTTTCATTTAGGCCATTCAAAATCGCGTCTCTGTCGTCATCTTCTAAAGTCATAACATCATAAACAGTTTCAACATTGTATTTCTTACATCTATCAATCATAGAGCTATCAAAATATGGAATTTGTTTCAAACTGTTTTCATTATCCCACATACCCTGGACGACCATCTGTGACAAATCCATTACACGCATCGCATTTAAATAACTTTCACTTGACAAAACATCCACAGCAGCATATAAAATATTTATAACTTTCGACAAAATTAAAGCCAGATCACTGGTGAGGTCTGGCGGCAAATTTAATCGTGAAAAATGTGCCTGCAACAAAATAAAAGTTTTGAAATATGGTGATTCAAAACTCTCAGCGGAAGACCACTTAACTGGCAAGCTATTGTAAATTTTGAACAAAATTTCACTTTCGTGTGCTCTTATAGGAACATTTTCAAATTCAGAAGAGGAACAAACTATTTCCAAAATTCTCTTCAATCTCGTGTTGTTATTTAAAGCTGTCGTCAATGTTTGCATTGTGAGAAACGAAACGTTATAGTATGCGGAAATCATGCAACCATTTAATGGAGCAATCTCAACAGTGTCATCATCTCTTTCATACCCATCGTCTTCAATATCATCGTCAATAGTCAGTTCAACAAGTTTAGAATCAGAAAGTTCTTTCAAGACTGATTCAATCAACTCAGATAAATATTCAGATAAACCATTAGTACTAGCATCTTCAACGCCATAAAATGAAGGGTTTAACTGTAATCTTCTGTAAAATAATGAGTAAGTAATCCAATCAACACAGTCTTGTCTATTTTTGATTAAAGAATTACTGATTTCAGCAAGCAAAACATCTTGTAAAAAATATTGCATATGACTTTCAACGGGCAATGATAAAGAAAGAAATCTTTTATAGTATTCAATTTTGGAAGAGTTGGTCAAAACCAAGGCGTTTGCAACGCTACCTTCGTCAATTCTAGACAACCCAACCATTTCAAGTAGATCGTTTATTGTATAGTCAATATATCTATGCTCCTTACCTTCAAATTCTTGTGTACTTAAAACTACAACATAGTTAGCGGATGGACACCATGAGGATGTTTCTTTACTAGCAAGTAAACAGCTTAAAGCACCAACACCAAATAACTTTTCAACTATGTGTTTATCGTTCTGTAGCATATTTTTATAATAGTAGCCAATACCTTTCTTCAAGCTGATGGCCAATGCTGGGTCTTGGATTTTCTTCACATAAAGTTCCAGAGATTGTTCGTCGGTTCTTAACCAAGACAAATTATCACTCGTTAATCTTTTGATGAATTCCATTGAAACATCAACACATTGCTTTCTACTTGGCACAAAAACTATAGTTCTTCCTCCACCTTCACCTTTATCCAATGAATTAATAGCAGTATACACGGGTCTAATCATACATTGTATTAAAGAGGGATGATGACTGATCTCAAAACGTTGAAATTTAACTTCAATCGGATGCACTCTTTCTCTGGAATCAAAATCAAAAATATTTAGTTTAGAAACCCCCAACCAATCACTGAAATCTTTACTACTTGCAATAGATGAACCAAGTGCAACAATTCTAATGATCTTTTCTAAATTAATTGCCACAAATCTCATTCTACTCAAAACTGTTTCATAAACAGTACCAATGTATCCATCGCCAACGACATGGCAATCATCAGCAATGACTAATTCAATTGCTTGAACATTTCTTCTTTGCTGCCAACGTCTTGAGACCAAATCAAACTGCTCTGGAGTACACAAAATTAAATGCGACTGAGCGATCAACTTTAAGTCATTTGATAAATCGCCAGTCAATTTATTAACCACTTTTCCGCCTGCAATGCTGCCTAAGTTTTTCTTCCATTGTTTCAATTGATTATTAATGATTTCTTGATGCGGAGATAAGTAAACTGCTCTTCCACGTTCATTTTTCCAATGGTTCAGCAGAGCTAACTCTGCAACAACAGTCTTTCCATTGCCTTTAGAACAGCAAAACAAAACATTATCAGATGCGTTAAAAATTGCGTCAAATGCTTGAGATTGAAATTTATTAAAATATTTGAATGGGAAAACACTTTCAAAGTTTTTGACCTTTAACTCACTCGTGGAAACCAAAGGTAAATCTAACAATGGAGTTGATGCTGGAAATTTTTTAGGGACTATCAAGGTATTCAACATGATTGGAATTCTAGTCTCACAATGTAGCCATTTATCACTCATCAAAGAAACAAAATAGTTAGGTTGTTCAACCGCAGGGATAGGAGCAGTGAAACTAATAATATGTATCTCACCAATGTATTTTTTTTTAACAACAAAGGAATCAACAAATAAAAGTTTTTCGGAATCACAATCTTCAACTAAAAGTGTGAAGGATTCACTATAACCATGAATAGAGATATCCCATTTCCATCGCGGTGTTACTTCTAATTCGATTTTCATTAAACTTGGCGTAATAGGTTGGATTGAATAATCAATAAAAAGTTGAGGAAATTTCTGTAACAATTCCCAAACAAGATTACCAAATCTTTCGGCTTTGAATGCCTGAACAACTTGAAACTGATCATCCAGTGCAAGATAATGTTTCCATGAAGTAAGAGAACGTTCAGCAACTTGAATAATTTCCTTTGGAACATTTGGAAATTGTCTAAGAGGAGAATTAGTCAGCCACAATCTTTTTTCAATCATCTTACACAGATCCAACAGCACTCTCGCCAATTTAGCCCAACCCTTTCTTAGCACTAACTCATACATAGCCCTGAAAAGCCTAGCCGCAGACTGAACAATATAAACCATATCGGCCATCATAGCAAATCCATCTAATTTCAATTTAGAAACGTATGCTTGGAGTAGCACGTTAACTTTTGCAAGTGGACTTTCAACTGATTCATTAATTGGAATAGGCGCCTTTTCCATTAATTTTTGAAGCTCAATCTTTTCTTCCTGTCTGATTGGGATATATTTAAATTCTTCACTAGTTGCAAACACTCTGAACAATTCAATTTCACTGAAGTATGGACTTAATTGTATATTGTAGCTTCTAATACTATTGTAACTAATGTAGTAATACGACGCAATTTTACCCAAATCAGTAGGAATGATCAAGTCTCTATCAAAATTATATTTAATCAATCCATTTTTTGCCAAACAAGTTAATGCAGAATATCCTAAATCTTTTCTTCTCTCAATTAAATTTGGGTCATTGTCATATTCAGCACCCACATGATAAATACTTCTAGAATGTAGCATTCTAACATATAAATAAGTATAACCTAACCAATTGACACAATCATTCAAAGAAGTGATAGCGCCCGACACAATTTCGGCGTTAATACTGTCTGCAATTTTTGAATATAACTGTGACTCAATTGGTAATTGTTGGTTTAATATGGCTAAATAATATTTTACTTCATCTTGAGAAGTAATAATAATACCTTCACCATGAGTATCATATCTTGGCCTACCCGCTCTACCAAGCATTTGAAGAATGTCTTGGGGAGATAAATCTACCCAAGTACCATTTTGTGGAGAATATACACTAGTGCCTTTAATAATAACAGTATGTGCAGGTAAGTTAACACCCCATGCCAAAGTTGCGGTAGAAACCAAGACTTTGATATGACCTTGAGCAAACAAATCTTCAGACGTTTGTCTATCCTCTTTAGTCATACCAGCATGATGAATACCAAAACCCATTGGAATAACATTTTTCAAACCGCTATTTTTAGCTGATTCACTTTCAGATCTAAGAATTTCTTTAACACCGGCAGAAAACTTCATAATTTCGTTTATTTGCTCAGTCTCAACCAATTTGTCGGCTAACCATTTGGCCGTTTTTTCAGTTTCTTTTCTAGAATGAACAAATATGATGACTTGGTGATTATTGCTAACATTGTCAACTACCTTTTCATAACAAACCAAATTCATTGCCTCATATTTTTTGAAAGATTTTTTCTCAGTAATACCAATAAATTGCTGCGCTAAAGGACATGGTCTATATGACGCACCAAAATAAAATAGGCCTTTATCTTCCGAAACTCTTAAAAATTTAGCCACATCTTTATAGTTGGGTAAAGTAGCAGATAAACCAACAAATCGAACGGGATTCTCATTGTTATCATCCATATTTTTAAAGGTTCTAGCAACTATACTTTCAATGACAGGACCTCTCTCATCATGTAATAAATGAATTTCATCAATAATAATTAAACGAACAAGGTTAATATACGAAGCATCATTATTTTTTCTAGTGATAACATCCCATTTTTCCGGGGTTGTGACTAAAATTTGGGTTGATGCAATTTGATGTTTTGTTAAATTTGAATCACCAGTTAATTCATTAACTATTATACCAAAATGCTGTAGCCTTCTTTCAAATTCTCTAACTTGTTCCTGAACCAAAGCTTTTAATGGAGCTATATAAACAATTTTAAAACTATTTAGTTGTACGTGACCTCCAGAATCCATAAAATTTGATAAAGTTCTCAAAACCGCAAGCATGGCTACGTTGGTTTTACCTGCACCAGTTGGAGCACACATTAGTATATTACAATCATCTTTGAACGCACTTGGGTAAACCTTAGATTGAATTCTATTTAAAGATTTAGTCTCATTTGAAGGAAATACAGTTTGAGCCCAATCGGGTAATTCTGAGATGTTGACTATTACTTCAGAATCCTCCAAATCGGGCTTCTTTGGCGGCGGAATATGTATTTCTTCCCAGCTTTTTCTGGCTCTCTTAAATGATCCCTTAGGTAATTGAAATTTAGACGTGGTCATCAATCTTGACCCCTGAGTAAACACTAAATTATTTATATCTATGAATCGAGGAGTTTTAAGTTTGTTTGACATTTCCAGTTGTCTTTCAGCAGGGGATATCTTTTGTCTTTTAAGATCTATACTATCTTCATCATATTTTAAGTGATGTTTACCATTAATTTCATCAACAAGGTTATGCAAATCTAATTTTTTCATCTGTTCTATAATTGTAGTTTTTTCTTCATTATTAGATGTACTGGCTAATTTGATACCAAAAAAAATCTTATGATAATTCTCTATCAAGATAGAAATCAATTTATTAGTTTCAAAATCTGGTATTTCCAATAAATCATGTTTAAAAGTTCTAATATCGATTTTTCCGTTAACTAAATTTTCTAGAAAAATAAATATCGATTTTGAAATATCTGTATGCTTATAAGAGTCAACATTTTTGCCATAGGATGCTATTTGACGAGTTAGCCAAAATTTGTCAATTGATCTTATATCTAAATATAAGTCTTTCTGAGCTTCACTGCTATCATTGATTAATTTCACAACATCATCATTCTCAAAATTATCCTCTCCAATTGGCTCATTGTCTGATTCATGAGATATTAAACTGTTTTGATCACTATCATTTGCGTAATTATTTCCACCATTTTCATTTGTAAAATTTTCAGCTTCATTTTCTTCATCTTCTGAATCAATAACAATACCAATACCTTCCTCGTCATGCTCACCATTTTGGGTAACATAATCAGAAATGTTTTTAACCAAGTCAAAGACCTCTTGGAATGATTCATTTGAAAGTTTGGTTTTAATCACCTCTTCAACTTCAATCTTTTTGACGAGATCATTTGTTGAATCGGATTTTAGTATTTCTATGATTATATCAGCTAGAGAATCGACAACATCACCCGGAACATCATTATCCAGTTGATTTGAACACCAGGTCAAGACCAAGCCATATATGTGTAAGTTTGACTCTGTAGTAGGCGTATAATTTAAAGTTTCAACACTTGAAGAATCTAATAACGTTTTACTCTTTGATGCTGTTCTGGCATTATTTTTTTTGGATTTAGCCTGTCTTTTTTCAAAATCTTCTATTTCTCTTCTAACCTTTTCTTCATCATCAATTGCATTTTTATTCCTAGTTAAATTAGAGCCTAAGTCTTTGGTCGAGATTTTGCCTACTATCGATTGTGGATTAGTGTCAATGTTTGTTTTTGAAAATTTATCATCTAGAAGCCTTTTATCTGTTCGAAGAACTTTATTAGCCATCTCATCATACTTATACTGGTTTATGTTGCCCGACATGATAAGATTACACTGTACACTGGTATTTAGCCGTTGGTTTGAAAATCCAAAGATAGTTACAAGTTCTGGCTCATGATTGAATGTTACCAAATAAAAAAAAAATTCCTTAAATATGGTGCACGGATGTAGAACATATGTAAAGATATCCCACACACATCGATTTTTGCCTCTGTGGGATATCACAGGGAGAATGCGCTCCGATCGATTGCAGGTAGGGCCATCCAAGATATCCTGACATGGACTCACTAGTACGCATTTGCGTTTGCTTTTTCTTCATAAACATAACCAAGATAATCATTTACACAATCAATTCCAGATATGTTGAGCTTTCTATCAAAGTCAAGAATATCAGTTAGAACATTGCCTAAACTCTCCAGGGCTTTGGCTACAGAAGCTACTTCTACAGAAGAACTAGCTTCAAGCATTTCAAATGAAGTATGTATTGATTTAACAGCGAATTAAGTTCATGAAATTACTCTACTAACACTAAATTATTTACTTAGGTTGTTAGAATCGATTTACCAGAATATTCTTTTGAAGCATATAAATTAGACCCTCCTGAACTTTCTTATGAAACTGAGAAGGGAAGTCTTCTACAAATGTACAAAGACATGGTCATTATTAGAAGAATGGAAATGGCCGCAGATGCATTATATAAAGCCAAAAAAGTTAGAGGTTTTTGTCATTTGTCTGTTGGTCAGGAAGCCATTGCTGTCGGTATCGAAAATGCTATTACTCCACAAGATGATATCATCACCTCTTATAGATGTCATGGTTTTACTTTCATGAGGGGTGCCTCCGTTCAAGAAGTTTTAGCAGAATTGATGGGTAGAAGATCAGGTGTTTCCCGTGGTAAAGGTGGTTCTATGCACATGTACACTCACGGTTTCTACGGTGGTAACGGTATTGTTGGTGCTCAAGTTCCATTAGGAACTGGTTTATCATTTGCTCATCAATATAGAGAAAATGGTAACTGTTCATGGACATTATATGGTGATGGTGCTGCTAACCAGGGTCAAGTTTTTGAGTCTTTTAATATGGCTAAATTATGGAACTTACCATGCGTTTATGTCTGTGAGAACAATAAATATGGTATGGGTACTGCAGCTGCCAGATCTTCAGCTTTAACTCAATATTATAAGAGAGGTCAGTACATCCCAGGTTTGAAAGTGAATGGTATGGATATTTTGGCTGTTTACCAAGCTGCTAAATTTGCTAAAGATTGGACTGTAAACGAAAATGGACCTCTGGTTATTGAATTCGAAACTTATAGATACGGTGGTCATTCCATGTCCGACCCAGGTACCACTTATAGAACAAGAGAAGAAGTTCAAAATATGAGATCCAGAAATGATCCTATTGCTGGTTTGAAAGCCCACTTACTGGACTTTAAAATTGCCACCGAAGAAGAAATTAAAGCGTTTGACAAATCAGCAAGAAAATATGTTGATGAACAAGTCAAATTAGCAGATGCTTCTCCATTCCCTGAAGCTAAGATGGATATTTTGTTTGAGGATGTTTATGTTCCAGGTAGTGAAATTCCAATATTAAGAGGCAGAATTAGAGATGATTCTTGGTCTTTTGCAAAGAAGGGGTTCGCTTACAAATAGACATATTGTCCCTATCTAGTATACTGATTTTTCATCGCAATTTATTTACAAATTAAAGTAATTTAATAAAAAAAATAATTGGCTTCCTAGTAAATATAATTATAAAAAATAAATAAATTGAAAACACGGCAGATCAAACAAGATAAAATAAAACAACGATAGAAAAAAAATCAAGCATCAATTTCCATGTAATTTGGATCATGCTTATGAGCTTGGTACTCATTAGAACTAACAGTTTCCAAAGTTTCAACGTCAACAAAGTCATTACTGTTCTCTGGAGTGCCAACAGCCTCAGTAAATATTGGTTTAGCTTGTGCAACATCCAAATCAGAATCTTCCTCTTCTTCAGCTGTAGAAACATGTTTAGTGTGAGCTGGATTGTCGATAGCATTGATAACCTTTGGAACCTCCTGTTTTATTTCAACTTTAACAGCTTGAGATTCATATGGAAGGGAATCTGGACCACTTGGGGATGGGGTGATTGAGGTAGTACCAATTGCTTCAGCTGGCTCAACTGCAACGGAAGGTTCAAACACAGTCTCTTTTGGAACTGAAACATTTTTAACAGTTTCCTTGGATTTCGGAACGGCTGTAGATGCTGCTTTCAAGGAGTTGGATCTGGACCCTGTTTTCTTAAAAGCTAACTTTGATGTCAATGAATTAGACCTAGACTTGGTTAAAGAGTTTGATCTAGAATTATTAGAAGTAGAACGTTTCTCTGGCGAAGCTTGGACCTTAGCCGTCAGAGGTAAATTCATTTTTTCAATTTCATCGTGTGACATTTTGGAAATAGCTTCATCAACCATTGAAGATCTTCTTGGTTTAGTATCAACCGTAACGGAAGTTTCAGTTGGCGCACTAGTTGGCGCAGTGAGAGAAGCAGTTAATCCTGAATCAGTGCCTGCACTTTTTAAATGGTCTGAATCAGTTTCATTTTCAACTTTGTCAGTTTGAGTGGCATTATCATCATTAAGATCTTCAACTGTGCACTGATTTTGAACAACAGGAGTTGTCGCTTCATCCTCTTCATCCTCTTCAGGATGTTCCTCAATGGTAGATGGAATATCATCTTTGTCATCAGAATTACCATAAAACGGATTGTTGCTACCCAGGTCTTTTGGAACAGAATCACTAAAGTCAGAAAATGGATCATCAGACAGACCATTATCATCACCAGTTGGTTTATTTTTAGGAATATCAACGCTTTTAGAAAGAGGAACATCAACGCTTTTAGAAACAGGAATATCAACGCCTTTAGGAACATTAACGGCG
This sequence comes from Kregervanrija pseudodelftensis, assembly GCA_030580115.1. NCBI lineage: Eukaryota > Fungi > Ascomycota > Pichiomycetes > Pichiales > Pichiaceae > Kregervanrija > Kregervanrija pseudodelftensis. The sequence continues at coordinate 13,626 of JAKTSJ010000052.1, forward strand.
GAAGTAGCAGCATTGACAGCACTGCTGGCAGCACCAGAAGCTGCAACACCTGCGGCAGTTCCAACTGCAACGCCAGCACCTAAAATGCCGGTGGCTGCACCTAAGACGGCTCCACCAATTCCACTATTTTCAGAATTCTTAGAAGATTTGGCATTCGCTTCTTCAGCAAGTCTAGCTTTAGCAGCAGCAGCTGCTGCTTTGTTTTGCGCATCAATTTCTTTTTCAAGTTTTAGCTTTTCTTCTCTAATTTGTTTCAACTCTTTCATCCTAGCAATTTCTTCTTTAGCACGAGCTGCTTCCTCTTCCTCTTCCTTCTTCTTTTGTTCAGCTTTAATAGCGGCCTGTTCCTTTTCTTTTAACACTCTAGCATCTTCTTCTTCCTTCTCTTTTAATACTCTAGCCTCTTCTTCTTCTTTTTCTTTTTCTAACTTGGCTTCTTCTTCTTCCTTTTGCTTTTGCAGTCTGGCCTCTTCTTCAACCTTTTCTTGTTCAATTCTCTTTCTTTCTTCTTCAGCTTCAATTCTAATTTGTTCCTGCTTCTTAGCTTCAGCAATTCTTAATTGTAACAATTCTTCCTCCCAATCTTGTTTAGATTTTTCAGCAATAAGACGTTTTTCTTGCAGATTTTCCTTTTCAGAAGTTCTTAGTTCATTGATTTTGGTAGAATGAGCTGCAATTCTACTGTTTAACAAATTAGTTTGATTTCTCAACACGGTAACGTTAGCAAGTGCTTTAGAATGATCTAAATTAATAATATTCAAATTCCTTTCGGCCACTTTCCTTTTCTTAATCGAAGCTCTGACCAAGTTCTTTTTTTCGTGTTTAGCGGTGATCAAAGCCTCAACACGCTTGATTTTTTCTTCCAATTCAAGTTTTTTTTCTTTTACCTCCTTTTCTAAACCATCTGCCTTTATTTGTAGCTCCTTACCCTCAGAATCAAAATTTTCAGCATCCTCCTTTTCTTTAATTTGTTGAGACTTTGCATCTTCCAAACCTTGAGTTTTTGTAGTCTTAAAGTTATCAGCATTACCAACTAAAGTTTCTTTGTTAAGAATATGATCTTCAGAAGCCTTCTCTTCAGCAGCTTCAGCATCGGTTTGATCTGTAACAATTTGCTTTTTGGCAGTTTCAATATAATCTTCAGCATCTTGAGCACTCTTGGCAATTTTGTCTTCTAAAGCTTTCAAATCTTTTCTATGCTTCGAACGGATATCTCCAGTTTTTTTATCAACGGTTGCTTTGAAAGCAGCCAATTCATTAGAGACAATACCTTCATCTTTTCTAGCGATATCTGCCTCAATCTGAGCGGCTTTAGCTTCATCTTTAGCAACATTTTCGGCAACTCTTTGATCTATTTGGTTCATAACAGGTTGAAGTTTCTTTCTTGCCAACGCATAGATTTGTTCCTCAGTTAAAATCAAACCAGCACCCAAATCAATACGTCTTTCAATATTTTGAATCTTGTTTTTGTTTAAAGATTCACTTGCAAGATTCCAATTTTCTTTGTATCTTCTTAACATTTTTGGGCGACTTGAAATTTCTTTTGGAATTTCGTGTTCTGGGGCTCTTAATGGTTTTGATTCTATATCAACAGATTTAGGTCCAGCTGGTGTGGCTTTTGATACATCTTTCTTAGTTGTATCTTGGGCAACTAAGGGTTCTTCTTCCTCATTACCTTCATCATCTGCACCTGAATCTTGTGGTTCCAAAGGTTCTTCGCCATCATCCTCTTGATTAGTTTCCGCAACTTCAGTGTCTTCTTCATTTTTGACTTCAACTTCTGGTTGGGTTTCAGCTTTTTCAATTGGAGAAGACTCATCCTTGTTTTGAATTGGAGTTAGGCCAGCATTAATATATGAAGAATAATTCGCTGGATTTTTAGTTGGAGTTTTTGGACCAACACTACCAGAAAGTCTGAAGGGTGAAACCCAATTTTTAGCACTTTTGTTTAAGCTGGCTGTTTTGTGGATCTGAGATTGTTCAGCTGTAGCCATCGTTAGTTTATACAGTTAGAATTACTTATACAATTGCAATATTAAAAGAATATAGTTTGATAAGATGTATGCGTTGCTGCGAAATAGTGATAAATATGTACACAACACCGACACTCAATAAAATTCCCTGATGTAGTAATCTTACCTAATGCGGGCATTTAGCAATACCCAATTAAGACGCTACTCAAGAAAAAAAAAAAACGTCTATCGACGCATCAACAAGTGGCTGGTTTTGTAGGAAATAAAATGCGCCACATTATTCAATATAAAGTTTAATTCTTCATCTAGTTCCCGCTTCTTCACATAGGAGTGAATAGATTATAAAAAGTTTAGAAACATTTAGAAGCGTGAGTAGTTAAGCTGTCATTTTTACATAGAAAAGACAATGGAAAAGTCCCAATAGAGGCATTGTAGCATCTTTAGATAGTGGGTGAGTAGGTGAAAGAACTGCTATACAAAAAAAACACTTACTGTTGCTAAAGATATTCATGGGAGAATGTAAAATTATTGTATATGGGTCATATAGAGCAGTTTTGGCCCAATTTTCTATGTTACAATAGATAGCAAATATGGCGCAAGAGATAAGACTAGAGTGTCGGGGAGCAAATGATCTACTGGGGCAAAAAACACGCATAGCAATATGATAATAAAATTTATTTGGCCTAACTTCCCCAACATTGTCTGATTGTTTCTCTATAAAAATGTGCCTGTTTATCTATTTTAATCATATTTCTTGTCCACCGTTGATTTTTTATAATTAATATTCAAATTATAACTACAACTATAACTACACACATAAATGTCTGAATCCCAAATTAAATGTTCCTGTGCCAAGAAATGTCAATGTGAAGGTGAATGCAAATGTGAATCATGCCAAACAAACAAGGATAGTTGTGTTTGTCCAACTGCTACCTGTTCTTGTGAAGGTGATTGCTCATGTGCCCATTGTAAGAAGACCTCTTGTAAATGCTCAACAGATCCATCATGCTGTCAAAAGGATGGCGAACCTTCTGCTTGTACATGTACTAAGAAATGCAAATGCGAAGGTGAATGCAAATGTGAATCATGCCAAACAAATAAGGAGGCATGTGTCTGTCCAACTGCTACCTGCTCTTGTGAAGGTGATTGCTCGTGTGCTCACTGTAAGAAGACCTCTTGTAAGTGTTGTTGAATTTGATGCTTTGGTAAACAAACGCAATATATATCTTGAAATGAGAGAATAGGATTTTAAAGTATTTTTATAGTGAATTAACTAACCAACTAAGCAAAAACTTAATAAAAAATTGAGATTTAGTATCTCTTTTATATGTTTTCGTTAAGATAGAAAAAAAAGTAGTAATAATTTAATAACCTTGTGGGTTAATTCTTGAGAAGCCACAGTAACCACAACCGCAATTTAATTTTAATGTGGAATTCATGCACTGTTGTAACCATTATCTTTATATTATTCTACTGCAATATTCATACATATATGTTAACTAAAGTTTAATTAATAAAAATAGTATATGTATATATAAAAAACCCATTTTGTGTAAAATACAAACTACGGACCAAGCATCAACTGAAAAAAAATCATTTTTTTTCGTCAGTTTCAAATGGAACAGCTGAGGCAACTGCAGCAGTGGTAGAGTTTGGAGTAATTGTACTGATGGTAGGAATAACAGTTGGTGCAGCAACATCAGCACTTGAACCTTTATTGCTGTTGCTAGAATCGTCTGCTGGCTTCTTCAGTTCAGCTAACCTGAGCGCTTCTTCATGAACATCTTTAGCATCTTTTGCAACATTGGTATAGAAATCATGAATACGTGAACCATACTTGTCGTTCTTAAACTTATCCAGGTAAGAATCCATCGTACGTTTACTCTTTTCTAAACGATTTTCAAGATCGAATTGACTATTCGCTTGGTTGTAAATTTGTGTATTCTTTTCATGTAAGTGGTACTTATTATCCAAACCAGAAATAAAACTCTTGAAAGAATCGGAAATACCATGCTTTTGATCAAAATCAACAGCCTTTTGGACCAAATTGTCAGATAAAACATAACCATTAGCCAAATACTCAGCGAGAATTGTACTCTTAGGTTTATCTTCTTGTGCAATGTCGTGCTCATCCTTAGTTGAACCCAACGCAGCATCAGTAGGGGCTTTTGAAGAACCAATAGATGATTCAGCAGTATTCGAAACCTGAACATCTATAGCATTACCTTCAAACTCTGCACCATTAAGTAACAATGCAGTTGAAACTGCAGCTGCACTTTCGAATCCAACATCAACTGTTTTAGTTTTGCCATTATCTTGACCAATTTTAACGGACTTAATCTTACCACAGAAAGTAAAAAAATCTGTGATTTTGGCCTCAGAGGCGGTTGATGGAATATTTGATGCGATAATTGTTGTCATGTTAAAAGTATGATGTTTATATATATTGGAGTAAAAAATTGTAGAATTTATTTGTTATTTGTTACAACTAACTAATAGAAGACATATAAACAGCTTTTATTACAGCAAGCAAACTTGTTAAGAGGGCAACTTCCCTAGGCGCAGCAACCCACGTTATGAGATTAATTTCCAATCCCCCAACGAAGAAATATATGGATTGACGCCTCGAACTCGAAATTTGGCTCTCAACCCATAAATTTTTAAAAACGTTATTTAAAAATGAAGGGAGAATAATCTGTAACAAAATGGGAGTTACAAAATTGTTTCCTGATTCTTAGTCAAACCTGTTCTCACAGCGAGGACACTATCAACAATAACGGCATCAACTCCGGCAGTAATTTCTAATTTTGCATTTTCTGGATCATTATTGTCTGTACCATACGTAAAACAGGCCAACCCACTGGCTTTGACAACGTACGCTAAACGTGGGCAATAAATAATAGGTGTGGCTTCACTAACAATACCGAACAAATTCCAATTCTTAGCAAACCTAATCGCATTTTGTAGTGAACTTGCACGAACATCAGCCATAAAAGATGTACCTGATTCCGTTAAAAACAAAACAGGGAAAGACGGTTGCTTCATGGCCATCATCATACATATATCAGGATGAAATGAAGAAAAAATTAGATCACGACTACCAACTTTTTGATAAACAGACTGAAGTATAGTATCACAGAAATAATTCATATCAGGCGCAATTTGACCGATATCATCAGCCTGTGATTCATCAAGCATTGGATACTTCAATTCCATATTAAAACCAGTTTTCTTGGGAACTTTAATAAATAATTCTTCCAACGTTGTAAATGATGAGGCAATGGTAGATCCTCTACTATTTGCTTTAAATTCCTTTAATTTCCAAGTTTTGGTGAATTTCATTCTTTGTTGGGTTGGATGCAATTCTTCAAAATTATCGTCATCATCGTCATTTCTTTGAGAAGAGCCGTGTGAAATCGATCTTGATCTTCTATTGTTTAGCAAGTAAGTGTCATCTTTAGCAGTTTTCTTTTCCTTTTCATCCTTCTTTTTAGTAAGTTCTGTATTTAAATTTAAAAATTGTTCTAATGTCAACTCATGCATCGGAATATCCATTCCTGTTTCAGCAACTAGGAAATCATGATAAACAACAGGAACGTCATCTTTCGTTAATTGAACATCAAATTCCACATACGAGGCACCCAATGAAGCAGCTGCAACAAAAGATTCAACAGTATTTTCACCTAGTTGTAAAGACTTTTTGTTTCTACTGTTCATACCATTACCCCTATGACCAATAACACGAGGAACAGAAGTGGATTTCCAAAACATTCCGGCATTTTCTGGAATTTTACCCACTTTCTCAAAAGATGTTACGGATAAAAATTCAAATTTAATTGTACCTAAAACTTCCATAGTATTAATTTCCAAAATCGGAACCTTAATAGTATTGAATAAGGATCTACGATTTGGTCCCACTGATGTGTAAACATCTCGTAGAATGGCAACAGCTCTACCTAAAATCTTCCTATCTTTTCCTTTGTTATGAACACCAAATTCAAATGTCGGAACAATATCAAAAAAAATAGTAGTATCTAATGGATCTCTATCAATGCATCTGAAAGTGATAGGATCGGTAGCACTACCATGGTTATCATCTAGCGGTAAGGACAATGAAACTTCAGGCTGGCTTGGTAAATTATTAGCGCTAATAACGATTGATAATGCCGAGTCCAATTCAGTGGCGTGGATTTTTGATAGTGGAACTTTTTGCAGATTCAATGCAGCAGAGTTGTCTCTCACGTCAGTGGTACCCAAAGTAATCATGATCAAAGACTCATTTGATTTTAAATAACTATTACCAAATTTAGTCACAGTTTTAGAAACTTGCTGAGGTAAATTCTGTGGAGACGTGGAAGTAGCTTTTAAATGGTTTAAAGAAAACGTATCCTTCGATTTATCGTTGGATGAAATACGATTATCAGAAACTTTATGAATACTTGAACTAGTTGAATTTTGCGGTTTTATTTGAGGAGAAAGTTTTGGAGAAATTGGATTGATATCCAACATTTCATAAGGGTCAAAATTCGTAGGTGTTAACAATGGAATAATATCAATATGTCCTCTTAACGCTGCATGTTCTCTAGGAGACCAACCACTTCCATCGATGGTAAAATATTTAGCATTGTAAGTAATTAGCAATTCAATTATTTCCTTGTAACCTTCTGCAGATGCAACAAAAATAGGAGTCCAACCAAACGAGGATTCACCAATTTCAGTATTTGCTCCTAATTCCAACAAACAGTGAACACTTTCTTTTAAATTCAGTTTAGAAGCAACATACAACGGTGTTTCTCTGGTTGTTTCTTGTTCGAAAGAATCAATGTTCATTCCTTTACAGGCTAATAATGACCTTAAAAGTTCTGGAGAATTCAATCTAGTTGCAATATGTAAAAGATACGGACATGTGGATGTAACTTTTTTATCAACACCATCAAGCAATACCTGGGTTGTCTTTGGATGCTTTCCCAAAATTGCGAGGTGCAATGGTGTTAGACTTTCTGAATCACCCCAATGAGTTACATCATCAATTGATATAGCTTCATTGTATAACCCCCATGTCTTCAAAAATGTCATAATAATAGATGTAACTTGTTTTAAACCATACTGTGCGGCATAATGTAATGGCGTTCTCCTATAATTATCTCTCTGTAAAATTGCAAATTTCAAATGAGTGGGTAGATTCTCAAAAATATATAATAAACCCTGAGAGGAATCATTAGAGTTAATACCATCGGACCCAAAGGTGTTCAGCAATCTCAAATTAGGTGGATCAACTGGAATGGAAATGTCTTCAATTTTAGCTGATTCTTTTTGGACATTTTGCTTACCTAATGCAATGACATGATGATGTAAAAAATTTCTGCTACTAATATCCGAAGAATCTGATAGAACTGGAATTATTTGTAGTAATTCATCAATACATTTATAACTTAAATCCATTGTCGATTTATTAAGTAAAGATAACAATAATTTCAAAGGCGCCAGAACCGGTGACATATATTCTTTAATCAATGTTTGATTCAATAAATCTGGGTCATCAGCTTTTATTGCATTTAAGTACGGATCAAGAACAGAATTTTTTTTCTCCCGGAATGTACCATTATTATAATTATTATGTAAAACTGAAGTTGGAGGAGGTAAACGATGTGGACCACCGTTGTTCGAGATTTCAAGATTAGAAATCGAAGACATGATAGAGTCTGTAGAATTTGCAGCAGTCAGTTTTGGCGGAGAGTACTCTTCGCCTAAAGATAATTTGTTTAAAAAATTGTTAGCAATGCTTAAACATCTAATCATGTCAGATTCATTACAAAATGATAACGGATAAACCTTACTATTCAAATAAACATCTTGTCTTCTTGTTCCAACTTTTTTATCTAATTTTTTCAAAATTTTAACAAATCCTCTTTTATTTAATTCGGCAAACCATTTCAAGTTTCTAAAGCAGTTTCTCAATTCAAGTAGAATACTGATAAATTCGTCAGATTCTTCTGAGTCTGTGATTGTTGTTAAATCACTTGGAAAAACGCTAGTAATTTTTTTTAACTTTCTTTCATAATCGATGTATTTTCTTGAATAAAAATCATCAACCTTTTCAATGTTGCTATCCAGGGCAAAAAAAAATTCTGCCAAGCCTATCTTAACGACCGGATCATTCAGAATATCAGAATTCAGGTCTTGACTACGAATTTCAAATTGTCGTATATGAATTGCCTTAATTTTCTTTTTAAGGATCTTGTAATCCATGTAGTGTTGTTGCCATTCTGGCACCTGATGTGACAAGAATGTATGCCCGAACTTCATTTGTGTTTATGACTTAGAAGGAAACAAGGACAGAGTAAAACCATATAACTATATATAGCTCAATTAAAAGTTAAAAGATTTTCTGGCTATGAGTTATTAATGACGTATCTGAAAAATGAATATAATAGTACAAATACTATGAAGGGAAGAAACGTGTTTAACATATAAGAAAATATTATATACAGTTTAATTACAGATCTGGATTGAAAGCACATGGGTTTCCCATACTGGATTCGGAAGTGCGACCCTATTTTTATCTTCTCGACTACAAATATTCTTCAAACATTTCTATTAGTAGTTTGGACAAAGACCATCCGACTTTACAAGTTTGTGCACGTCATGGACTGAAGCATTAATAAACTGTCTCACTTCTAAAGTCATCCACACCTTCAACATTGACAATTTATTTGTGTTTCGGAAAATTAACTTACCCTCCTTAAAACTTATTTGACGAAGAATTGGGATTGACCTGTATTATTTTAGGAATTTACTTTATGTTAGTACATCTTGCTTTCTCAGTAAAAGGAAAATAAAACTTATGTCTACACCGTAGGGAACCCAAAGTTCCACGCAAATACACACCTAGCAAATAAATCAATTTCTGGATCCAATTGTCTACATATACCTTCTAAAATCAGAATTGCGACAACAACAGACACGAAATCCCCTTCCATACGGACATGATGTGATCTAACCATACCCAACATTTTATCTAGTAAGTCACCAATCGAAACAGATCCTAGGGTAAACGTTCTCTCCTTAATCCTATCCACCAATTTTTCGACTTTCAATTTAAAAACTTCTTTATTTATGGCTGTTTCTGGGGTTTTTGATCTTTCAATCATCAACTCACCGGCTTTGTAACCGTCAAATTGAGCTAAGGCGTTAAACAAAGAAATAAAGTTAAATCTATTCTTGTCATCTAATTCTGTAACCAAACCGGCGTCGATAAAGCATATCTGTGGACGATAATCTTCTGCATTTAACGCCTCTAAATGGCTCAGTAATGCTTTATTATCCATCTTATTTAGTTTTTCAGTTAATTTATCAGTTTCGTATTCATTTATATCATCACTTGAGGATTTCTTGACAAATCTGACAAAAATATTACCTGGATGCAAATCTGCATGAATAAAATTATCTAAAATAAGCATTTTTAAAAATGCATCAATTAAATGATCACTGACTTGTTTCAGCATTTTTTTACCTTTTAAATGTTTTAAGTCTAGAATTTTATTCATTGATACCCCGTTGATCCTTTCTTCTATTAAAACTTTCCTAGAGCTGAAATGTGCCTTTGGAAATTTTATTTCATTTTTATTAGGAAATTTTTCCTTGAATTTAGTTAAATTATAACTTTCAATCCTCAGATCTAGTTGTAATTTCATTAAAATAGAAAATTGCTCAACTTCTTCGGGTAATGATAACCACTCCATAGTTGGTATACAATCAACGAAATTTGCAAAAAAATTCATAATTTTTAAATCTCTCTCAATTGTAATTTCTACATTTGGATGGACAACCTTAACAGCTACTAAGGAATCATGATCATCGCCTTCAACAAACTGTTTATTTAATTTTGCCAAATATACTTGTGCAATTGCGCCACATCCTATTGGTTTGTCATATATTTCATCAAAGATCTCATCAATCTCTTTCCCATTAAAAGTTTCTTTGAGAATTTTTTTAGTTTGGTTAAAACTATGTTCTTTTGCATTTGAGTGTAGCTTACTTAGTTCCTCACACATACCTATACTAAACATATCAGTTCTTGAAGCCGCCCATTGACCTAATTTAATAAACGAGGCACCACACCATTCGGCCGACACCCTGACCAATTTATACCATAACATTGCACCTGCTCTTTCACCAATTTTATTCATTTTACCAAAATAAACTATAGGATAGGTCATGACTATAGGTAAGAACAACATTGATAATTCAATGAACCTACCAAAGGTGATTATAGGCTCATAAACATAATCTTTAAAAAAATATCCGATTCTGTAGAAACCACCAAGATACTTTCTAGATGTTTGCCTTTCTCTATGTTCTTTCTTTTCCTTCCTTTTTTGTTCTTGTGACGCTACATATAATCCCATTTCAAAAGTTGCCTGCTTTGAATCTGGCGTTAATGTATTCTGGGGTTGTGGATCCGGAAATTCCTGCCAATTATTTTCAATGAATGGTTGTGAACCTTCAACTCGAGTCTCGTTAAATATGATATTTTTATTAGCCAATATATAAGCCGAACATAATGTTATTGAGCCGATAGAAGCATAAAATCGTATGTTTTTAAAATAATTATTATGTGGTTGAGCTTTTTGATTGCTAAACTGTTTACATGTGGTGTTGTAAAATTTGGACTTGAATTGAGGTCTTAAAAACAATCTGAAAGTATTAGCCTTAAATAAAGGTTTTATAAATCGTACTTTATCCATGTTTCCAGTTATACTAATGATATTATCGTTTAAAACCAAGAAAAGTAACATTAATGGTACTGAAAGAAATATGTCAGATTATTAAAGCGCACAGTTTTGTGACCGAAAGATCTTTTTCAATTGAACAGGATGAGAGTTCCACGGATTGAAAGCTTTCATTTATTTATTTACTTCATTATTTAGAACAAACTATTCTCTAGTACAATATAATGCTAATAACTTAGCATATAACAAAAAAAAATTATAAAGAAAATATTGCAGGGGAAAGTATGGATTATGGATATAACTCCGATGAAACTTAACTTTATAATTTTCAAACCTAATATTTTTACATTTGCTCTTCTTTGATAACATCAATTAACCAATCCAAGCCTTCAGTCAAACCTTCACCCTTGATGGCACTACTTGCAACAATACTCCAACTTCTGTCTTTTAATTCTACTAGACCCAAAGCTTTTGAAACTTCAGCTGCGGACAAAGCACCCGGTTGATCTTGTTTATTAGCAAACACCAACAATGCACTATCCACCAATTCTTCCTCTTTTAGCATTAAATGCAATTCTTTTTTAGCAGTTTCCAGCCGATCCTTATCAGTTGAATCAACAACAAAAATAACTGCTGCAGTATTTGCATAATAACATCTCCAATATGGTCTGATGGACGTTTGACCACCAAGATCCCACATATTTATTGATATATTTTTATATTGTAACGTTTCAACATTAAATCCAATTGTTGGTTTGGTTTTTACAACTTCACCTAACTGAAGTTTGTACAGAATGGTTGTTTTACCAGCACCATCCAAACCGAGGATAAGAATTCTGATTTCTTTGTTGACCCCCCACAGCTTCCCAAATATAGAACTAAATATGTTACCCATGATGAGTCAAAATATGTGAAATTACCTGTGTATGCTTGTTGTTTTAAGTATGTGTATGCGTGTAAAAGTACTCAAGGAGAACTGAAAAAGTGTAAAGGCGACTTGTCCTCAGATCGATCAGCATTGTGAGAATCTCAAAGATTCAAAACGACGCTTTCCCGCCTTTGGTTTTACTATTCAAGTACGTTTTGACCATCGATTAATCATTATTAGTATAATATATATATTTATGATACAAAAATATCAGTTTATTTCAATTACCAGCCTCACGGTCCTTGGCTCTCTGTAGAATTGTCTTGATCATCTCGTTACCAACCTTATTAGCCTCTGGAAACATATGTTCAAAGAATTTCTGTGTATTCTCAAATCTGTGTTTATATAAATTGAAATTACCGTAAGATACAATATTAGCCCACTCTCTCGAAGCCATTGTAAATTGTAAATCTTCTTGTCTAAAAGTCACATCTTCGACAGCATCGTTGATACATGTCTCCAATAGACCTGGAGAACAAAACAAATATTCTGAAACACCCAAGAAAATTCTGAATAACGGAGTAGAACAAATAATGTGGTCATATGGAACAATATCCAAACAAGACCAACTATCCACAATCGCTAACAAAGACAGATGCGAATTGCTTTGACGTCCACCTGGAGGAATTTTATTTAACGAATATTGTTGTAATAAATCATCATCTAACAGCAAACGATTATCTTTACCCAAATGACCGAAAACTTTTTGCTTTGCATCAAATATTCTTTTCAGTAAATCTTCTTTTCTACTTTGAATCATTAATGTGAATAACTCTTCAGAAGATTTTGCATACTGCGTAATCTGTTTATGAGCGGAAGGATTTGTAATTGCCAAGCCAGCATAAACATGCCATTTATTGGAAAATATACGCATTGAAATATTGATCTTTGCATTTTCTAAACCCCCCGTCCATTTAGGTGTTTCCCATGGATATTGATGACTATTATGCCATGCAACTCCCATACTTAAAAAGGCGGCATGTGTTACAGCTTGAGTATCGGCCGTAATTTTATCATGCTCTTCATAAGTTAAATAAACATGTTTAGATTGTAAACACGACATTATTGATTCAACAAAATCAAAACTTTCCTCTGATGCTTTATGCTTAATCAAAACCAATGGTTGTCCGGTAGTATCAACCTTTGGACCATGTAAAGAGTGCACAGAAACAATATCTATATCATCAGGTAAATGCTTAGTAAATGCAGCAATTTCTGGCGATTTACAAGAGGTTTGACCGCCCACTATAGCACCAACTTTTGTTGATGGACCATAGACGGAAACGATTTTATCAATGTTTTCGGCTTCCACGCTATAAATGATATAGTCCGCTTTTCTGGAAACATAATGACCATTGGCTAATATTTCAATTTCTGGCAATGTTTTAGACAATTGTTGCTTTAAATCAGTGTATCTAGACTCTCTGTCACAACCACAAACTTTCCAACCCGCTTCACCGAATTTTCTTGCATAAAGAAGTCCCATATCACCCAGACCAATAATACCAATAATCTTCGATCTCTTAAGTTTTTCCACTTGCTCTGCTGGTAAAATCGCCATTGCGTTAGTTAAATTAGCTATTTAAATAAAGGATAGCATCAAAATTGAAGGCCATTTCTAAGTACAGAGACTGTTTAATGACCAACATTTTTTGCGTCGATCGACGATTATTCAATATAAGGATAAAAAATAAATTATGCAACATAGATAAACAGAGAATTACTCAAGTGGGTGATTATATGTATTTTTCGCGTGCCGCATAGAGAATAGTAAATTTAGAAGTTCTCAGGAAAAAATAAAAACAAAAAATGTTATTGATTTGGATCTCGAAAACAGTATGGCAGTAGTAGAAAAAAGTTTTACTATCTTCTATCCATAGGTAAGCAAGTTATTGTTGTATTAAACACTTATACATACAAGAAAAATGTCACAAGATGATAAGCCATTGCCCATTTTACCGTCTTTTGTGGTAGGCGATTCTGTTGTTTCGGATACCGATAATTTGGGAACAGATGCCTTTGTTTATTGTCCAGATTATAATGAGGATAAATACAAGGAATACAAAAATGCCTACAAGAGAAAGACTGATGCTCAGTATGGAAATTTAAAGGATAAATATGACATTTTTTTTGAGAGAAAGCATGTTAAAGATGCTGTTCATATTATAACGTCAGAAATCAAGAAAAAAGGATCAAAAACTCCACTCCTGATATTACCCTTTAGACCACAGCAACATGATGTTGAGCTTAAGAAATTTTTGAATAAAATTTTTTCTCATGGGAAACCTATCAAAAATGAAGAAATTGAAAAAATAGTTTCTCAAACTAATGAATTTATACTTATGAGTGCATTGAAATTTATTTGGTGTAGATTGCCAGGTAATGCTATAATAGGCTGGAAAGTTTATACCAAATTTGTTAAACTAGAAGAAGAAGCAGATTTTCCTAAAAAAGCGTTCTTAGAATTCATGCCAAATTGTTTATCATCGGGCGCTCATGCTTCAATTGTTTACGATTTTTTTGATTTAATAGTTGCTTTGATAATGAATTCAAAAGAAAATCTATTATCTGCAAAAAAAATCAGCAAATTATGTGGACTTTGGGCTTTTCATCCTGTGAGGAATAAATCGACTGGACTGCCATCCTTTGAAAGAGGTTTATATGAGTGGATACCTGCTGGCGATGCAATGTATCATTTGTTACTTTCGTTTTTAAATGCAATGCCTCCAAATGGCGACACAACTAAATTACCAAAATGTTTTCAACTTTTACTAAAAAGTTCTCCTTACCCACCTCCAACAACTGCAGCTATATTGGAAAATTCAAGATATTTACAAGAAATACCCATGGTTACCATTCGCTCGAATAATCCTTCTAAAAATCCGGCAGACTTACTTTCTCGTGTCGGAAAAACCCTCAAATTTGATGACCCAACAATGTTTTATACGAGAGAAGACTATCTTTTATTGAAAAGATTATTTAAAGAAAATAAAGAGCTGACAAAAGCATTGTCTTCTGAAGGTTCAAGAATTTTAGAAAACATATGCTTGTATGACGAAGATTTAATATCAGATGGTGGCTCAAATGATGATAATATCAAATTTAAACTAGTGTCGGGATGGTCTACCGATATGACCTCAAGAACGATTTCCAAGTCTAAAAAACATTTACCTGATTTTTTTACGGCATCCGTTGGAAGAGTTAGTATCGATGATTATTTTATTTGGACTTGGATGGCTTCTCTCGGTAGTGAAGAAACAAGCGTCAAAAAGAAAACATTTGGTAAAACTTATATTATGGAAGTTGAACTGGCGGAAGGGTTCAAAAAATGGGTTATTGTCGAAGAACAGGATTTGGAAAGAGATGGATATGATATTGAAATTGAAATTAAACAAGAGAAATTGAAAGAATTGCAAGAGAAGATAGTATTAGCAGAAAAAGAAGCAGAAAAAATTAAAAAGGACACCAAATTTAATAAAGATCAAAACCTTGAAGATATTACTAATAAACTTGATCAGTTAGATACAACTAAAACCGGACAAGTAATGGTAAATTTAGACTCATCTGCACCTCCACCATTACCAACTAAAGATTATATTCCACCAAGATCGAAAGCTAGAAAACCACCAGTACCAGCTGGAGATCTGGATGTTCCTGCAAGATCACCAAGAAGAATATCACCACCAGAAATGTCACGCCATACTGCACTACATCCTACAAACATTTCAACTCTCCAAGATAACACAATTACACCACCACCTCCGGTTGCTCCTAGAGACTATGTTTCATCTGATGCCGAAATTAGAATATCATTAGCTACATTTGCGTCTGACGATTCTTTTATGAAAATACAAAACAAGGATTTAATTGATACTGATTTTGAACTTTATGCCAGTAGCAAATCACCTGAAAGGCAAGTAAAGAGCCAATCCCCTGAAGGGCCTATACAACACATTCCATCATCACCCGGACATGCAAAACATAATTCCCCGACTTCAAAGAAACTTAATAAATATATATTGTATTCTCCGCAGAGACGTGCAGTGCAAAATCAATTTACTGGACCAGTTCTCGAGGACGATTATTATAAACCACCCAAAGAGTATATTGAGATCCCACTTAGAACGATTAGAAATAGACCATCACCGAATGGATCAACACAATCGCCATATACATCAGAAAAGAATCACTATATTACACCTACTCCATTATCACCACCTAGATCTGAGCGTATGGAAATGCATACAGATTCCCATCAATTAGTGCCTCCCTCTGATGACTCATATATTGAACAATTTTCGTCACCACCACTACCACCAATAATTGACACAGTACCACCTAGATCACCGAAGAGAAAGTCAAACAGAAAATCAATCATTATGGAGTTTGATCAACTTGAATCTGATCTAAAAAACGTTATGAATGGTGTCGATGATAAAGTTACAGAACCTCAACAAATAAACGAACACTCTGATATTCCAATAAGACATCCTAAGAGACTGGATTGTAGTTCAGGCTTAGAGTTATCAAATTCAAAGGAGATTAGAAAAACTACAAAACCAAGAAAGGAACCTCCTAAAGCTAATAGTCTTGAAAAACATGACGAAAAGAGTTTTGCAAATTCTTACGACAGCGATCATAATAATTATTCAAATCAAGCTCGGCCACAATCTGAACAATCACATCTTACGGGAACATCAAGTAGAGAACTTATTCGAAGAGAAGGGATGCAACCAACAATTCCAAACCATCAAATACCTCAAGGCTCGGCACCAGGCCCAGTTTATCAGCAACAACCACCACCTACCAGAAGTTATGGATATCCACCCTCTGAACCGCACTTTTATCCAAATCAAAATTTAAATATTCCTTCCTCAAACAAACAATACATAGGTTCAAATGTAAATATCAACCCAAACATGAGAAATAATAAACAATATACCAGACAAATTCCTCCTCAGCAATACCCACATTCATACCCACATCCTGAAAGTGGATATTATCCTCCTGTAATGCAAGTCAATGGTTATTATTCTCCGCAACCGCATCCACCTCACCAAGGCTATTATGGTTCTCCCCAGCAAAGTCCACATCTCTCCAAATATAGTTCCAATGTTATCAATCATATGCCATCACCAGGAAAGTTTAATAAGCTACATGGAGCACAAGGGTTCAACAAGAAAAATGCTCGTACAGCATTTATGAATGGTGATTTTGGCATTTAGTTTTAATTTTTTTAACTTTGGGTTTTTTTTTTCTTTATCGTATTTATATATCATATTTTTTAATGCTCACTAATAAATCTCTACACTGTCGTTACGCTACAATTGAAAAAAAATTACCAATCCGACTGCGCGTTAATTCTTTCATGAAAATGCTTTTCCTTCTTGAACACAAAATTAGCGGGAATCTTCCTATAATAAAAAAAACAGACGATGGCAAAGTCAAAAATAGTGACCTTAATTATATCACCAGAGAGGCTTTCAGAGTTCAAGGATTTTTCTTTTCAGCACAAACCGACTCGGGGACAAGCTCAAACACAGACGAGTCATGGATCATCCAATATACCTTCACGAAGCAATACTCCTGTTCCTGGCGCAACACTTGGACCAGCAGCCAACCAAGGTATTATCAGTAAAAGCTCAATGTCTATTAGGGTTGGAATAAGTGGCTTAATGATGAATACTAATGTTGTGCGAGAATTGGACAAGAGCAAGCGGAAAGTTAGTTCATGGGAAAAACAGCAAGATGGTGTTATTAGTGAGAAAGACTTGAGTGGTTTCAAAGAAGATGTTGAAGGTAAAAAAGAACAAGAGCATGAAATGGATGAGGATGTTAAGGCCGCTAAAAAGACAATGGTTAGAACTTTCAGTGGCTATTACTTAAAATTTCCTGTTTGGCATAAAGTTAAAGAGGGTGAATTAAACAATAAAATAGAGGTTGAAAAGCCACTAGAAGAAAATAAGTTAGAAGAATCTACTGAATCTACACTCAAAGGGGAAATCAAGGTTTAAATATTATCTGTAAACAATATATGTTAAATAATTTATTAAAAGCACGTATTTCAATCAAACTCCATACGTCAGATATCGTCGCATAAGAGACATCAAAAAAAAAAACAAAATTCAAAAACAAGGCTTTGTACAGCAATAGAGTAAATATAACTATACAAATGATAGTTTCAGTTTGCATTTTGTGAATTCTAGCAGAAATCTAATTGAAAGATCTTCAAAAGCTGCCGGTAAAAATGGCCAAGACAAACCCATAATTTTTGTTTTAAAAAACGTCACTTTTTTCTACTATTGTTGCCCTGAAATATGTTTGGATAAGAGCAATAAAAAATAACCAATAAGGCTAAAAATTCCAATCTCAAAGCAATATTCAAACATGCTAACGTTTCATTTGAACGACTTAGATACTGCAAGCAATCTAAATACATTTAGGAATACGACGGACAGATATTAATATAAATAAAATAATACGCACAAGTTCGTGAGTATGGCAGAAAATCTAAAATATGCCCTAGGTCTCTTCAATTACATAGTTCTCCTCAATTCCAGACATTATTTGCATGTGATTCATTTGAGCTCCGAATAGAGAACCAACTAAAATTACTGCAAAATTTTATTTAAAGAAAAATGATAGAGCCAGTCAATTCAAAATGACAAGAAGCGCTATGACCCCATATCATTTATCTGAAGTTTGATTTTAATGTTTCGAAACAATCTTGCACGCACGAAAATAAATGCCACTATGGTGGTATCATCTGTCTCTTTTTCTTTACCTGATCTTTGACCACATAATCTCCAAAACTTGTTGCAACATAAGCCCATTGCATGGCAAAACAAAAAATTACAGCGCCTGAAACAGTCATCCTGGAGAAGGACATAGGAAAAACTATTTTGACAAACCAATTCTTCTTTTAAATTTTCAGAAACAAAAGAAATAAATTCAAAAGTATCTTTAATGCTCACAGTATCGGGTAAGATTTTAGAAGTCATACATTCGGCTGTTATTTCATATGAAATTTGCAATTCCTTTATTGCTTCGAGTTGTTTTTTCTCAACTAATAACCTTTTTCACAGCATTACTCACTTAATTTAGTGGCATTGTGCCGTGATCGTGACAAATATTTAATATGATCGCTGTGCTATATTTTTGCTCTGCACTTATAACAGAACATAAGAGATTTTACTGGTAATCGTAGTGTTGCTCTAAAAGAAAAACTAAAGCTTAACTATGCAGATATTTCATTTTTTGGATTTAAGATCTTTGTCCCTCAAATATGGATTACAAAAGAATGATCCTGGAATCTAACACATATTTATGTACAGAAATAACTGTGTGTATATATATTTTTAAAATAGAAATATAAATTACTCACTTAATGAGGAAATTAAGAATCTAAATGATATTAGTTTTTTAAAGCTATGCAATTTTTTTTTAGTTTATATAAACCCTAAACAGTACTTTTTAAAAACAAAATTTACAAATAAATATGAAAAGAATAATATTACCACTTCTAAATCATTGATGACGTCACAATCCACAAACAAACTTCTCTAATCATAAATTTAATCTTCGTTCTTAAATTTAATTGAAGTTGCCGGATAGTAGTTTGCTTGGAATACCATATTTTGAGCATCCCTACCAAGTAAACGTCTGGTATCAATGCATGATTCATCCAATTGATCCAAACTAGTAACACCTAACAGTCTCATATCTGCAATCAATTCTTCCTTTAGTAATTGAATCGCTTTTCTAACACCTTTTTCACCATAACCAGTGTTTGCATATAAGAATGGCCTTCCCAGACCAACACCAATTTTAACGTTTGGACCACCAATGGCAATTGCTTTTAAAATATCAGTACCTCTTCTAACACCACCATCAACAAAAATTTCAAAATCTGGTTTTAATTTATTCATTTGCTTTAAAGCAGGAATAACTTCAGCTAAAACTTCAATTGGTGGAGGAGAAGTGTCTAATTGTCTACCACCATGGTTTGATAAAACGACTCCTCGACAACCGATATCAATTGCTTTAACAACATCTTCTAGCCTTTGAACACCCTTCAACATAACTGGTAACTTAGTTATTTTCATGATATCTTCAACTTCACTCCACGTCATTCTTTTGTCGATAAAAGATGGCATGGCGCCCGAAGTTGAACCACTTCTAACAGAATGGTCACCTAATTCATCGTGATCCTCAGTAATTCTCATTCTAATATCTTTTTCTCTGTTACCTCTAGTTGCAGCATCAACAGTAATAAAAATAGCTTTCATACCCAAGTCCTCAGCCTTTTTAATTGAATTCTTAACGACATTTTTGTCTTCATTAACATACAATTGGAACCATTGTGTTGCTCCTGGAATTCTTGCTTCAGCAATTTCATCTAACGAATAAGAAGAAAATGAAGAAATCATTTGAATAACACCTTCTTTACCTGCGCCTCTTGCGATTGAGCATTCCCCATCTTCATGTCCTAATTTTGCAGATGCAGCAGCTGAAACATAAAATGGTACACTAGTTTTCGTACCTAATAAAGTAGTTGAGGTATCAACATCCATAACATCAACACAACATTTTGGTCTAAAATAAATTCTTTGATACGCATAATGGTTTTCTCTCATTGTGATTTCATCTTCTGTACCACAAGAATAATAAGCCCAAGCTTGTTCAGGTAAAACCTTCTTTGCAATATGTTCAAAATCATAAATATTTTGGATACGAGAAAGAGCTGGCAAATGCTGCAGGTTTTCTAATCTTTCCCTTTCTTGATCATCAATAATAATTTCTAATTTTGGAGCTTCACCTATTAAAACACCTAATTGTTTATCTTTTGGTAAAAAATTTTCAATTGTTCCTTTTGGATGGATTTTATTATAAAGTTCTGTTGCATCATGTCCTGCGTTTTGGATTAAAGGTGTAACACCACCTGGATGCATACTTATAAAATCCGTTAAATCATAAACATTGCCATTAACAGTAATCCAACAATCATCAGCATGATTATGTTTGACAAATTCGTCAACCGAAATCAGACCGTCTGGTTGACTTAACTCATCATTTGAAATTTTTTGTTGTGAAGTATAAAAATATGAGGCAATAGCAGTTGCAACCGAAAGTGCAACAGCTGATTTTAATATTGTTTGTTTTGGATATGACTTTTCCTTTGAAATTTTTGTTGAAACTAGATTTCTTTTCTGGGAAAGTTGTGATTTGACAACGTTAGTGTTAGCTTTTGAAAAAACGTTTCTCAATTGAGATCTCAACATTTTCCCTAATTTTATTGAAATGATAATACAAGTGCAATTGCAAAAAAATTTCAAATTATAGTTTTCAATGTGAAGATAAAATCAATAATGGTTGCAAGGGCCAGTTGTAGAATAGTGAAAATGGGAAACTAATCAATTTTTATACTGATTCCACAACCTGGAAATAAAATCTCCGGTCCATCATTGGCAAATTTTTCAGTCTTGAAATAAACTCGCGTATTACAATCCCCAGATAACTACTTTGACTCTGTTTTCCCGGTCTAACACGCTTCATTAGAACTCATTGTGAATCATCTTCAGGGTGTTACGTGCTATTATTGGACCAAAGACTCATCCTTTAGATCTTGTGCACCCGGAATCAGATCCGGTTCCGAATATTTACGTATTTAACCACCGTATAACATCGGAAGAGTCTGATTATTTACCGTCAAATTTAGCGTTTGTCCGCTTTTTTTGTCCCGATAGTTGGCGTTCACTCCGATGAATGAATCATCCTTGTTACTTATTATTTACGTTACACTAATCGAGTTAGAGGTACTTTTTCAGAGTCTTTTTTTCAGTTATAAGATTACAGCTGATGACTCAGATAAATATTAATATCTTCAT
This sequence comes from Kregervanrija pseudodelftensis, assembly GCA_030580115.1. Classification (NCBI taxonomy): domain Eukaryota; kingdom Fungi; phylum Ascomycota; class Pichiomycetes; order Pichiales; family Pichiaceae; genus Kregervanrija; species Kregervanrija pseudodelftensis. The sequence goes on from JAKTSJ010000052.1 coordinate 35,146, forward strand.
GTCTAAGATGGCGGGGTGTGATTAAATCGTTTAACTGTTTCACTATTACACATTATATGGTATTATGTTATATTATATTATATTACATTATATTATATTATGTTATATCATATTATATTATATTATTTTATATTATGTTATATTATTTTATATTATATTATATTATATTATATCATATTATATCATATTATAGTCTTCCTTTATTTTATTCTACAATAATTGCACGGCCTGTTAAATCAAAAAGTTTTCGTCGTTTTAACAGTGTTTGTTTCTTTTTTTTTGAGAAACGCCAGCCACACAAGCCACATTATTTATACAGAACCGATATCGGTTTCAGGTACTGCCATCATCTGAGTGGTAACATTTGACTCTCTTTCACACTTGCTCTACATAATGGACATTCTTTTCGTTCTTTACACCAATCCATAATACATCCCCAACAGAAAATATGTCCACACGTTGCACAGGTTGGATCAGTCATTGCTGATAAACAAAGCATACACGATCTTGATTGTTCTGGAATATATGGTAATTGATTTTTGTCTTCTAACGAAATAAAATAGTCACTGACTAAGGTTTTTTCATTATCTTCATCATTGCCATTGTTGTCTTCGTTACTGTATTCTTCCTCTTTATATTCAGGAAATTCATAAATAATTCCTTCCGTATTTTCAACTTCCATTCTTTCTATATTCAAAACCTTATTGTTTTCGCTACTCTTGTTATTTTCAAATATTTTTTTAAGATTATTGATATGTTTAATTATTAATTGTAACATCATCAAACAACCAAGCATTTCATAATTACCATTGGATTGTATTGATCTTGGATCAGGCTTATAACCCAACGCATATCTCAATCCAAAAACTCTTTTCGATAACTGATAATACTTTCCGGAAAAATAAAACAGTGCAAGGTGTAAATTCATCAAATCAGTAATATTTGTAAACGTTAATTTTGAAAAAAAAATCTTAAGCTTTGATTTTGAATTTGAATTTGAATTGGGATTGTCTCTTAATCTATCATTATTTGGGATATTAGAAACAAATTTAAAGAATTTTGAAAGTAAATAAGGAATAAATGTGTAGCTCAGGATAAATCCTAATCTAGGCAAAAATTTTGGTATCTTACTACCTTTTCTGTCAACATAGAATAAGTCAACATATTCCTCACCCAGTGTCTTAGCCCCAAGTAGCGTAGTAAGAATTAAATAAATTATCGTTGAAATCATCTTTAATTCAACCTTAGATGAATAAATAAATCTAGAATTCTTGAATATCTGAACTATATCACTGAACTTACTAGCCAATTGATTTATAAAATATGAATCTTTTTGATTTGCACGAACTATAGTTGGAGCTGTCGCTAATGCAAGAAATCTGTGATATCTTGCATCTCGTCCTGATAGCATATCGTATAACAAGGTGTTTAGTAAAGTAACAAAATATGGTTTTATGTGACGTATTTCAGATACAAAAAAAAGTACGTCTTTTTTTAAATTTTGCTGTTGCGAATCGCTTTTTTTTCCTCGATAAACATAACTTATTCTTTAATTTACTTTTTAGTGAAGAAAGGAAATGGATAACGCAGCAAATAATACATTAGAACGACGTCATTCAAGTATTTCTTCAATTATTAGTAACGAAGTCATAGAAACTTTAAAGCAAAAAGTTACTGAACAAGAAGAACTTGCAAGTAAAGAAATTTCGCCAAGAGAATTACAGTTCTGGCGCCCACAAAATATACTGTCTATTGAAGATACACCGTTTTCAAATAGATATTTGGTTACACTGTTAGTAATTTCGTTTTCAGTTCCAGGGAACCTTGCTAGAATTTCTCTACAAAAACTCTGTAAATATGATGATTCCTATATAAACTACCACGCAGGAACTATCGTGTGGGTTAATTTTGCGGCATGTTTTGTAATGTCATGGACTAATAACGCTGTTCAATTTTGGAATTGCATTCTAAAAAATTCTGGTAAAAAAAATATGAAACAGGTTGCTTTACATTCTGGTATAACTGCTGGATTTTGTGGTTCATTTTCATCATTTTCAAGTATGATGGTTGAAATTTTTTTTAAAACAATTAATAATGTCGACAGTCCAGCGAATTTGCCAAATAATGGCTACAAAGTTATGGAATTTTTTGCTATTTTGTTGACTAATATGGCAGTAAGTTTCTTCGGTCATAGCATGGGCAAAAATTTTGCTTTGCTTTTTGATTACCTTATTGTTCCAAGAATTAAAAATATCTTAAATTATCAGAATTGCAGAATCCTTGAATTAACATTTGCAGTTTTGGGGATATGTGCATTGATTGCAAATTTGGTCCTTTCATGTGCTTTGTCAATCAATTATTGGTTTAAAATATCATATTCTTTATCAATTTTGATGGGGGCGGTCGGTGCCCTTACTAGATTTAAGTTATCAAAATTAAACGGTAGAATTTTCACAAAATGGTTCCCAACAGGTACATTAATCGCTAATATATTGGGATGTTTATTAATTGCAATTGTTGAATTATTAACACATGGCTATAAAAATAGGAAATTGGACGAATTATTAATTCAGAATAAAGTTCATCAATTTGTATTAAATTCTTTTTCGGCTGGATTTGCAGGTTCTTTAACCACAGTCTCATCTTTTATTAATGAATTATATAATCTAGATTATCCATTATATCAGCATATATATTTTTGGTCCACATTCATTCCTTGCTTGGTAATATTTATATTAATTGATGGATCTTATGCTTGGACTAAAGGGATGCAACTTTTCTGATTAAAATGATTTATATAGAGGTATATATGTATTTATAAATAACTAAGAGTGTAATATAGTGAATTAAATTCAATAAATAGTTTCAATATTAATAAAACGTAAATTTGTAAACTAATTAAATAAATTAGATGCCAATATGGTACAAAACTTGTTTACCTTTCTTCTTTTTGGTATTTTTCAAACTGACCTTTAAGTCCTTTAAGTCATTTACGTCAAATGCATCAGATTCTAAATTTTGTATCATTGGATTAGGTCCAGAACCCCACTGTCCAATAGAACGACTTACTGGATTAACACGAGATAATGGCTTTTTCTTCTGTGCTTCGGGCAATTTGGGAAATTTTCTTTCGTCAATAGGTTTGCTGTTTTGAAGTTTTGGAGCAAACTCGTAATTGACTGTAACATTTTTATTATCTGAGCCAATTTTAATTTTAGATGGTTCAGAAATTGGTGCAGAAGAATTTTTTGAACTCCACGCAATAGTTGATTTGTTACTATTCGCAGATTTTGGGGTGAAACCCGGAATGCTAATAGCATTTATTGGCATTGGATTGGTTGAAATTCCACGTGTTTTTGGTCTCGCTGTTGAAGTTAACCAACCTGGTTTCCTTGTTGTTGGTGATGAGCCAAATACCACAGCACTAGTTTTTGGTAATGCTGGTAAGCTATATGTTTTTCTATTCAATTTTGAAGATGTCTTGATTGAAATACTACTACCCGATCTATTAGGAATTGATTTTAGACTCGTTGCTGAACTGTTATTCCAATTGTTTGAGAATAAACTGGGCGAAGAATCGACTCCCGGTAATTCTGGAAATTGTTCTTCTAATTGCTTTTGTTTTAGTTCAGAAGAATTAATTTCTTCCAAGCTTCTTTTTAATGAAGATTTAGCAGGGAACAAACCTGCCAATTCATATATCAAAATACTATAATCAACTTCGTGACCGTTTTTGAAAATCACTTTATATTCTCTAAAAAGTTCATTTGCATTAATTTCGTTATTACCATACTTCGTATTGGCAACAAGAAATTTATCAAAATCAGATTGTGAATAGTTTAGGTAATGTTTAGCTCTTTCTTCTAATCTCATTTTCTTAGTTTGATAGGAATCACAATTATCATTTTCGGATGATGTTTTCTTTTTAGTTTTTCTATTATTATTTGCTTCAAAAGTTGATAATTGAGAACCAAACTTTGAATGACTATTGGAAAATAGCAGATTATCGCCACCAAATAATTTACCATGTTCTTTAATCATATGAGCTTGTAAATCAAAATCGTCCCTAAAAACAACAAATTTTTGATCTAAACAATTTTGAACATTACAAACATAATGTGCATCCCTGAAATGCTGAGCTAAATGATCATAATTTTTAAAATATTGAGGGGAATTCGGATTAATTTGATCACATATATGACATTTTTCATGTTTTTCTCTCATATGAATAAATAATTCATCATCAGAATAAAATCTTTTTCCAGAACAAAATTTACAAACTGGATGTCCATTAAAACCTTCTTGATCACCTCTAGATTGATGCATCTGTAACTGCTTAGGGCTATACAGCGTCAATTCCGAAATAAAAGCCTTCTTAAACTTAGCACATAAAGAACAATAGACCTTATTATGAACTTCTCTGGTATGTTCATTTAGCTCTTTAAAATTGGAAAGTTGTTTGGAGTGGAATGTGCATGATTTAATTGGACAACTAAATTTTAGAAGATTTAAAGTTTCTTCTTTTGCATAATCTGATGTGTATCTGATTCCATAATCATTAGAAAATTTCGGAATAAATATTGATTTTTTTATAGATTCAAAATCATCCAAAGATAAATCTTGAGTAAAAACTAAGTTTTCGTTTTCAGTACGACAAACTAAACATTGCTTCTTTAGATAGAGAGCACGTTGTCGAAATGAACAAACATGACAAACCCTATGATTACAAGGTGATATCGACGCTAAAAATATACGTTCCGCACACACAATACATGTGTCATAATTTTCTTTATCCGATTCTTCATCGAGCTCCAATTTATTCCGTTCATCTTCTTCATTCTTTTGCGTCCAATGTGATAGAGATTTTGAGGTATACCTCTCGTTCAAAAATCCTTCACTCTGTGTATCTTTTTTCAAAGAAGAATCACTAGAATCAATATTCTGTGACATTCTCAATAGATTCTATTCAAAACTGTCTTTTTATTTTCAATGTAACTTGAAAAAAATAAAAGTTTGGCATTAAAGTTGAAAATTGAAAAGGTTGAAGTTTTCTCGAATAAAAACTTTTCTCTGTCGCTAATTCTAAGCAGTTTACAACCTATTCCACAAATTTAACGGTAACATTATACTTTTTATAAAGCTTTAAATAATAAAATTGTCATATGTCTGGATTCAATCTGAGTGCCACCTTGAATATTTTTCGTTTGATAGTCAATCCACAACTATGTGTGCCCCAACTTACAATTCCAACTTTCAACCAACTTCCGGTTCCACTTATAATATCACCTCCAAGTGCATCTCCTATAAAAATCAAAGCTATAGTACTAGATAAGGATAACTGTTTTGCAAAAGCACATGATGATAAAGTTTGGCATGAATACGAAAATAAATGGGAAGAATTAAAAATACAGTACCCAAAAGCACAACTTCTAATTGTGAGTAATTCTGCAGGAACCGATGACGATCCAGATCATGAACAGGCAAAAACATTAGAAAAAAGGACCGGTGTACCAGTTTTGAGGCACTCAACGAAGAAGCCAGGTTGTTACGAGGAGATAATGACTTACTTTCGTAACAACAAAGTGTGTGAGCACCCTAATGAGGTGGCCGTTGTTGGAGACAGGCTTTTTACAGATATATTAATGGCCAACATGATGGATGCATCTGGTGTCTGGATATCGACTGGAGTAAAAAAATCAGAGAGCTTAATTTGCAAAATAGAAAGGTGGGTATTCTCTTATTTAATAAATAAGTAATATCATGCGCCACAACTATTTTTGGGATAAATGACTCCTAAAGTGTTGTTTAGACTCCCCTTTTTAGAGATCCGTTGTAATATCGAATATAACTGATTATTTGCTAAATTTCTATGACTACGAGAAGTCTAAATCATGTCCAAACTCTCCGTCAAATACTTGATTACAATGATAACAAAAATGAAAAATTTCCCCAGATTTCGTCGATTCAAGAGAATAATTTAAAACCAAGTAGTGATTATTCTCTTAAAATATCATCACTTTTAGAAGTTTCAAACTGGAATGTTTTAGTTTCTAACAAGAGAGTTTTATTGTCGCTTATATTTTATGTGATATTTCTGATATCCCAATTGATTCTAAGTTACACTGGATTCATATGTCTAGATTTGGAAGACAAACCTTTAATTTTTACAATTTGCCAAGTATATAATTTGATCTCATCGTATTTTTTTCCATTGCTAATTGCCACTTCTGTAGACGATAATTTAAATAATCCCTTTGAGAATTTAACGAGAGAAGTTCAGGTTTATCGGAGGTTCAAAGCTTCAGCAATAGTTCAAGCAATTGGTATCTTTTTTTCATCATGGTCTACAATAGTCATTTTCAATAGGGAACACTTTTATTTAGTTGATTACGAATTCAGAAATAAGACTAAGACCGACATCACTCAATTCACCCGATGGTTTCAATTGATTTCGTTACAGTTGTCGATATGCAATTTTTTAACATCAGCGGTGAATTTACTGGTCACTAATAGTAGATTATTCGCCTATTTTAACCGAATTGAAAGAAATCAATCACTTGATGATCTGCAAGCCATGTTTTCTGATGTTCAAATTGATGATAATATGTATGATGAGCGTCTAAAAACATTTACATGTAATCATTATTAGTTGTTGTATAGTTATTTTTAAAAAGTTAATATTATATAAACAAAACTAAGTCCAAAAATACAGATGAGGTTGAAAAAAGTTAAACAAAAGGAAAAAAGTAAATAAAAAAAAGTAAAAAAAATAAAAAAACATAAAGACGTAAAAAGAAAAAGTATCAAAAGTAAGCCATCCACAGCGTGTCAGTACTAGCCAAGTTACGAGGATTAACAGCATGTGTAATTAAATTCAAGACAAATTGTGAAGAAACACCTTGACCTTGATTTTCGGTATTCGACAGTTGAGTGATACGCTTGATGATATAATCAACATTGACACGGACAATTTCTCTTAGATGCGTAGTATCTTGGGCAGCTGGTCTATGTCTTTGCGTAAACCATGCAATAACTTCATCTCTAATAAACAGGTTCAAGAAATGCTCAATTTCATATTCTGGATCGGATAGACATTGCGCAATAACCATCATATGCATAGATAATATACCTTCCAGACCAACAGGGCCTATTAATTCCTGAATATTTGGTGTCAATCTAAAAGGAACTAATTCCAAAGAACAAAAAATTGGTGCCGCACGTTGTGCGGAAACATCCAAGAAACTGTTGGCAAAAATATTTGTATGAGTTTTACCACCTGCAACCTTATAAGGTAGCATTTCTGAAGTCCAAACTTTACCAGAACCTTGGTGAATATGAATTTTTTGTGGTTGTCTTGCATTGATACATAACATATAAGTCATAAAAATAAAAGCTGCATATTGGGAACTAAACTGTTTTCTAAAAATCCAGAAATCTTCAAACCTTGGATAATAATTCATAAAATAATCTTTCATCACAGTATTTGGGACAAATAACGACTGAATTGCAGCAAGAATTTCAGTTTTCACACTCAAGATATCAGGCTTGGGCAGTCTTGGGTCATATGCAGCATGTAACTTCTCAATAGTATATGCTAATGGCTCATCACGGTTTTGGCCTTTATTCTTACAATAATCTTCATAAATAACCAACATATTGATGTGCTTTTCATTATCAGACATCAACCTAATGTGCGGTGAAAGTGGAATAGCAATTGGTAGTGTCAATTCAATTTTCCGACGTCTTGCTTGAACATTTCTAGAAAGCTGATCATTGAAAATTCTGAACAATTGGAAAATACGTTCTTCTCTCCTACAGTGACGGGCAGCTGGAAATTGAACAGCAAATGTGTGCAGGCTGCCATCATTGCCTCGAATAATTATACGTTTGTAACATGCAGTTGGTCCACGAATTAATTCCAAAGTAGGCATAAACCTTTCAATCTTAACAAAATACTGATTGCTTTCTTTGTTCAACAAATATTGACCGGGAACTTCAATGTCTTCAAACTTTTGATGATGAAATTGACTTAAATGGGGACAAACTCTCTCTAGATTAACTTTACCATATGTTCTATCAAGCCTTTCCTCCAAACAATCCTTCCATTTTTTCAATTTGGAAATATAAGTCTCTAAATTTGGTTTACTTTGAATTATATCAACTTCAAATTCTTGTTTAATATGTTTTGGTAAGACTGTATCAGCAAATCTAATTATATTAGCTTCTGTAGCTGGTGGCAATCTAGCGTCTTCTCTTGGATTTGGCAATCTATTAAAATATTGAACACCATCATTGTATAATGCGACAACCAATCTGTAAGCATCGCCATCATGGTTAGATTTAAATCTTTGACTAATTTGATCGACTAATGATTCTAGGGATAAAGCTAATAAAGGATAAGCTGTTTTCAGGATACCCATGATTTCGTCAATGTATTGCCATGGTCTGCGTGCCAATATAGTATTTGCTGAGGGGCTTGAATCCGGAGAACCAGAAGCCAACAACGGGGAGGCAGCAGCAGGGCTTGCGGTTTTATTTGCTGTAGCCATACCGGTGGTCTGTGTGACATTTTGAGCAGTAGAAGTATTAGAAGCACCAGCTGGCTGGGTTGAGTTTTGTACAGTTTGAGGTGTTTGCTGTTGTGCCATTTGCCTTTGTAAGACAGTAAAATCCTCTTTTGTGGTACGTAACTGGAAATGAAGTGCCTGAGGATAAGACTTAGCAATACGGATCAATACTTTGCGAGCAAGCTTTGCATCTTTATGAGATAAAGAAGTCAATAGTTGTGGAATAAAAGTAACCCAATGCCAAACAGGCATTTCACCTTGATGAGACTCGAAAGTGTCCGCCAATGTTCCCTTGGCGTCATCTAAGCCAATTAACCACAGAATTCTGCACAACAGTCTTCTAGCTTTGTTATTCTTATAAAGACTTGCAGCTTGTAAGTAGCAACTTATGGCATGTTTTGCAAAATTGATATCACTACTTTCTTTAAATCTACTGTCATTAAAAAAACCCCATTCAGCCCAAGCTTTAGGCAAATTCAAGTCCAACTGAACAGCAGTAGCGAATGCTTGATTAGCTTCATCCGGTGCCTTAAGCTTAGCCAAAAACATACCTTTAAGGGTAATAAATTCTGCCTTTTGTTGCGCAGCAAAGTAGACCAGGTTTGTATTACTAATAACATCAAGACCAGTATTAAGCTCATTAGGATTTTGATAATGACATTTGGCTTGCTCTCTTAACTTCAAGAATGCCTCTTGAATTTCGATATTTGGTAATGTATAAATCTTTGTCAACTGAGTAATACAAACTTCTGGCATATTGTGCTTTCTGGCAACATGTGCAAACCTATTGATAACCCATGCAATTTCATGAAAGCCTCTAAATGCATAAGAGTTATTATTATTATTGCTATTCTGTTGCAAAGACGGAATTAGTGGCATATAAACCTTGTTGATAACATCAAAGGCATGCTTACGCCAGGTAACCAAATCGTTCCAAATATTAATATCATCCCATGTATTCGGCAAACGTTCTCTCCAAGCTTGCAAGACTCTTTTCAAGTCCTGTGATTTGATGTCTAGATTTTCGGCAGTGGTAGTTGCCAAACTTCTATAAACTTGACTGGCTTCCATAAATTCGACATATTGTTGGAAATTATGAAGTAATGAGATATGAGCACCTGTAATTCTCTGTGGCAATGAGTACCATTTACGCAGCGCCAACTGAATACCTTCGTCACAATATCTAGTGACATTTTGAATTGTTTCTGTATTGTGGGCGTAACCTTGCAAACATAAAAAGGTTTGGAACATTTGTCTTCTAGGTGTTGGAACATCCATAACGGTTTTGACAGATTGTTCTAAGGGTTCTCTATCGGTAATCCAATCAGCAACTCTCCAACCACATTCTAGTAACAAGTCAGTGAAACCTTCATGTTTAGCAAGTTCAGTCAAAATATCCCAATATTGTAATTTCTCAGCACACAGAATCCAATCATCTTCCCACAACGCATATTCAGATTCACTATAAGGCAAAACACCACTTCTAGCTTTGATTTGAGCAGTTTCATACAGTTTCAAAGCTTTATCCCAAAGACCAATCTGTTCATAGGATAGAGCAGCATTCGTTTCAAAATATTTAGATCTTCTACGCCACAAACCATAAAACATATCCTCTTCTTGCAAATTAGAATACATTTCGACTAATGCATCCCTATTTGTTTCTTTGATTTTTGGATTGTCTGTAATTGGATGTAAATCAATCTGTTCTAGAATTCTCACACCGGAATACCATGCATCATAATTTAGGCCCAAGTATTTGACAAGATGAGGAGGCAGCTGCAAGTCTGGACAATTTCCCGCTGCAGTTAATAGAGTGTGAATCACATTCGGTTTACCGTCTTGTTGTCGCATATGATAATCCTTTGATAACAAAGTAACAAAACAATGTAAAAAATCAGGCTTCTCTCTCGATTCAATACAATTATATGCAATTGGAAACAAACTGCACCATGAGTTGTGAATTGTTTCCGGACTTTGATATGAAATGTCCAAGAGTGGGGTAAGAATATCCTTAGCTTTAATTTTTAGGTTTAAATCAATAAATTTTTTATGTTTCGATATGAAATCTGTTATACGGTCTTCCACCGTATTTATTGTGATATCAGGTAAAACTTGAGAAATATCAGATAATGCGGCAAGCTGATTTTCTCTCGAACTCAACTTAAGGTTGTAATCGAAATCAAATGCACCGTATAACAACTGGGAAGCTTGATTCAGCCAAGGGTATTCAGATAAATATTCCCAATTTTGTTCACGGATAACATAAAATAGCCTGCTACTAATATCTTTTTCTAACGATTTATTCAAAATGCCCATCAACTCTTGACGAATTCCAACATCTGAAATTTTGGTGCCAACTAAAAATGGGTGTTCCATCCTAAACGTCAACTCACTATATGACAAGTTTTCATCCTTGAACATATCAACAATAATTTGGTAATAGGTTTTCGTTAGTTCAGGATCGCCTTTCATTTCATACATCATCATTTTTGATAGAACCCCAGCCTTTTCTTTTGCAGTTGGAACAACTTCATTCTTCGTAAAAATCCAACTACGAACAATTTTGACAATCTTCATCAACAACCCTTTATCTATGGATCTATCTATTAATTGAACTAATAATGACAAAAAAATTCTTCTTTGATCACCCAGAGCGGTAATTCTTATGGCAGACAAATTAAGTATTTTTTCTAAAAGTTTAGTTGTCATTTTAGCCTCATATTCACCTGGCGCATTGTTATCATTGACCTGATGATGTTTTCCTTGACTTGAAAGAGTAATATGATCTTTAACTAACTTACCTAATGTTCTCATCATCAAAGGAATCTGTGAATCCAACACTTCTGGCTTAAATTGAGAAAGAGTCCAACAGAGTGTGATACCAGCGGCTACAGAGTTCATACTGTTCAAATCTTCTGAAATCACTGTAACTAAAAAGTTCATAAAATTTATGACTTCCTCCGGCTGCTCTTCATCAGATGAAGGGAGTTCCACATTGATGGCTTGCAAAATCAACTTCAAAACATTCTGTAAAGCTTCTTGAATATCATGATTATCAGAACGGATACACTTTTCCAACAAATTTTGCAAATATGAAAGATTAGCCACGATCCATTCGGAAGTTTTCCATTCCAAAGCAAGATCCAAAACTTCTAATGCATTTAAGCAGTAACCCAGGACATTACTGGTGTTGAAATCAGCAGTAACCAAAAACCTTTCAAAAAAGGCCAATTTAACACTGACTTCGGGCCAGAAACCAGGAGATAGCAAAATATGCAAAATATTCAAAGCACGCTTACCTAGCTCATTTTCAGAAGCCCTTTGATGACAAATACAGACGTAACGTATCAAAAATGTGATACAGGTTTCTCTTTGTCCAAACGGAACAGAATAAATAGTAACGGAACTTAAAGGTTTAGAATCAACATCCATAGCGTCTTGATCTTCTGTAATTTTATCATCAACCATAACATCAGGGTCATTTATAACAGCAATATGGTGTGATTCTTTATCTTTCTTCGCTTGTATTTCCCACTTTAAAATTAATTCAGCCAGATCAATAGCTAAAACTTGGTTATCTGTCATGCTATTATTCAAAATAGTTAGCTTTCCCATGGCGGTGATAATATTTGGAATAAACTGATCTCTTGCAGCATAAAACAAATCAGAATGATGAACAATAAATTGATAGACATTCAAAACTTGAGTGACAACAAAGCCGTCTTCGGATAATACACGACGTGACCATTTTAGCCAATCAATATCCGAACTTAATCGCTTATTAAGAAAAGGAGCCAAAAGATCCAATGCTTGTCTGACTAAGAACCTTATGTCAATTTGATTTGTTTTCAATAATGCAACAAACACTTGAGTAACAACTTTAGCTGGAGTATCAAAAGCACGAATAAAGTACACAGTGGAAATATATGCTGCCTGTTTCGTAATAGTATCTTCTAAACTGATCAAATTCCAATTGAACTTTATGATTTCTTTTTTCCATTCAATAACCGCATCAGGATAATAGGTGACCATTAAAGATGTCAACTGTAACAATTCAACTCTAAATCTATCTGTAACATTAGATTCATTATGTGTATTTTCAGCGCCAACCTTCCAAATCTTCTTGCCGATTTCAGAAACCCAATTTGTAGAACCGTCAGTAATTTTAGTCAGCTCGGACGGACGAACATGAATCTTTGCATTATAAATACAGATTGGAATAAAAATATTTTTCAATGCATAAATTTTAGTATCGAGTTGATATGCCTTGTCTGTAATATATGATATGATTTCACATAAGTATTCCTGTCGTATTTTGGAATCCGATGATTTAATAACGTTAGAAAAAATGAACTCTTCAACAGCATCTGAAACAAAGATATTATTCACGCATAAATAATCGACTAACTTCATTGTCTCAATAGCAGGAGAGTTGACAAGGCTCAAATGCTTCACATAAACAGATTGTAACAAATCAATAGACTGATCCAATTGAAAGTGGATTGAGGAAACTAGAGTAGATGTCTTTTTATAATGCAAACATTCAATGGACACTTGAGTTAATTTTTTCATTAACTCACCGGAAGATTTCAACCACTCTTTATCATTAGATGATATAGCATTAACCAAATCAACCATATTAGATAACATAGTGTATTTGACGTCACTATTTGCTTCATTAATCATTAAATCGGTAAAAATGCCCAAGCTCTCTTTAATAGAATTTTTTAACTTACCTGAATCTTCAAGACCAACAAAATATGCTAACCTAGAACCGTAAACTCTTGATCCAAAACGCTGTTTAAAATAATCAATAGCATGGTCTGAAAATCTATTCAAAAATTTTGCAATTGGAGCTCTAAAAGGAGATGTTTGGTGACGACGTAAATTTGTTTCAAGAAAAAGTAAAGTATCCATTAGTTCTTCCATAAATGTATAGGCTTGAGGAGGTAACAAGTGAAAAATTTTGAGAATAGCCACAATGATCTGGACAGTAACATTATTATCAAGTTCTTGCGAAGAAATTCGCTGTAATGTTGACGGCTGAGCCCATGCCATTAAGTGATCCAACAACTTTCTACCAATTTCTACTTTGAAGTAAGAGATCAGTAGTTCAAGTAGACGAGATAAAGCCTCTAAACCTGAAACAGTTAGCTTCTTATGATCTGACAAATTCATTAACATTGGTCTCAATCCACTTTGAAGTAATTCTTTAGGTAACTTTGCATTTTGCGATAATACTTTTTTCAATCCCGAATGAGCTGCATTTATAATATCCGAACTTTTAGCACATAAAGTTTTAAAAAAAACGCTTAAAATTCTAATTCTCACTTGTGGATTACCATCCGAAAATTCTGGTTTTGTTAACGCCAAAGATAATAGTTCGATACAAACCACTCTTAGCTTAACCAATTGTTCAGCAGTTTTGTGTTCAGAAACTCTGTGAACACTGATTAGTGATTCATCATCTGCATCGACCAAAGCTAATGCCTCTGAAAGCAGTCTGTTTAATTCGTCATTGAATTCTAAAAATGAGTTCTCTAAACCAAGACAGAAAGTAATTGCATCAATATTACCAATCTGCATGTGGAATGGCAAGGCACGCAGCGGCTTACCAAAAATTGGAGCAAGCAAGATACCCTTACTCGGAGAAATCATTGTAGCAATTGGAACTTGCGTAACTTCTGACAAAACTTGAACCGCTTTTTGTGCTGTTTCTCTAACGTTTGGATTGGAATTACTTAGATCAAAAACAATTTGACTGACAAGCGATTGAAATGGCTGCTGAAAAACAGCTTCCTTGGAAAGTTCCTTATTACAGTTTTTTAGCAAGTCCAAAATAATACCCTTGGCAATGTCACAAACCTCAGATGGAACATCTTCCGGAGTATCCCTCAAAACAAAAAACATAGCTCTAGAAATTTCTAGTTGTCTTACTGAAAAATATTCATATGTAATATTTAAATCATTAATCATTGATTGTAAACCCAAACAGCCACCAAGTTTGTCATAATAAGCATCTTCAAAACAACGGTGAATAAAGTTAGAACACATTCTTCTAATTGGCATAAACTTCAACGCATTATCTATGGAACCAAACAAAGTAACACAAGTATCAAAGATAACCTTGACAGATCTAAGACCAGCATCTCTGACAGAGCTGATATAAAAACTCAATGCATAAGATATTGCATCAAAAATAGTGCTTTCATTTAGTGAGTGTTTACCCTCATGATTATTTACATTAAAAGGTCTGGTCAATTTATTTTGATCAACCATCGCCCTACCAAGGCACAACAAAACGTAATGCTCACAAATACCATCAATTAATGTTTGGGCCTCTTCCTTTACTTCATCCACAGAAACAGCATAGAATAACACCTTCAAAAGTCTTACCAATAATTCTTCTTGTTTATCAAATTTAGCAGGATCTCGTGTGTCATCTGGGGATAATTTAATATTATTTTTGTTAATAGGACCATTGCCATCATTAGCAATGAAAGTGACAACTTGTTGAACTCTTAATTCAAAATTATCAGGTATATCATCAGTATTAATGAAAAGCTTTAAAATACTACTCAAGTACTTAAAAGCACTAACTCTATAGTGAACTTTGTAACGTACATTTTCCAACGTATTTAGTGCAGTTGAAATTCCAGAAGTCATACAGACAGGAACTTCATGTGGAATACCTTCAATCTTGAACATACATTTGAGTTCTTGATCATCCAATGTAGCACCAGTTAAATCTTCATGTAATCCTATAAAGTTTCTGTTTCTACCCCCCAATTTACCGAGAATACGTAAGGTGGTATGCGAATGCTGGTGATAGTATGGTAAAGGTTTCAAATGTTTCCAAAGCGCTTTCATAACATCTTCAATCACTGGTCCAATAATTGGGTCAAAATATTCAGCTGTGAGATTATCCACGCATAATTCTAATGTTCTTAAACCTTGACTTATAAGCTCTTGAGAACCATTTAAAGCAAAAACCAATGGTCTCATCAAATAACTTAAGTAAGGAACCAGAACACTTAATCTCACAGGTACAGTTAAGCACAATTCAACGTAAATATCTCTTTCATGTGGTCTACGGGCTGTTTGAATCAATCTATTTAAGGATTCCAAAAGAACTTGTAATAAGGGAAGAATCTCTTTATATAAAGCTTCAAATCTACCGCCCCCAATACTTCTAAATAAAGTTCTAATCAAATAAAAATAAACGATTGGTTCTTTTGCTGTGGTTGTATATTCCAATGACTTTAATATCAGTTTATTCAAATGTGGTAAAATGACATTTTCATTCGCGGTTGGGAATAAATTAACAGACATAAAACATAGTTTAAACAATCTAATTAAAATATTAGACTTAATAATATTCATATCACCTAATTCATGTAACTTGGAAATAACAAATATGATTAAAATGCTGGAAAAGCTTGAAGTTGTAATTTCGCTAGCTAAAAAGAATTGAGGAATATGTAACAAAGCAGGGTTCTTCAATGTGGCTTCAAAGGTATTTTGCAATTCGGATTGCACAACTTCATTGAAAGCTGCTGGTTCGAGGTATATGAACATTGTAGCTAAGATTTCCATTAAATCTTTTTCTTCCTTTGATGATGTTATTGGTAAATTAGGACCGGTTATATCAAATGCTTGCTTCAAAGCCGGCCCAATCAATGTGATTTTCGAACTTTGAAAAAATTTCAAACCACTAATACACTCTCTGTAAAGCCTCTTGAAAATGTTAAGCTCCTCACTCGAAGTGATTCTGGCACTTTCTTGCCAAACTTGAAG
The DNA here is from genome assembly GCA_030580115.1 of Kregervanrija pseudodelftensis. Classification (NCBI taxonomy): domain Eukaryota; kingdom Fungi; phylum Ascomycota; class Pichiomycetes; order Pichiales; family Pichiaceae; genus Kregervanrija; species Kregervanrija pseudodelftensis. The sequence goes on from JAKTSJ010000052.1 coordinate 51,510, forward strand.
CGTGTAATCATTTGGGGGTGGAGGATTGCAACTTTTAAAACCAAAACAAATGGATTTCAAAAAAGTCATCAACGTTCTAAACAAGTAACGTGCGCTATCAAGTGGATCTTGCGATGGCGGTTGAAAAATTTGAATTGGGAGTTCTTTTTCAATCTCATAAAATGTTATATCCGAAATAATATCTTTTGGTTCATCGATATCCATTGAGTCATACATATCGCTAGAAGTTTTGTCATGATTTTTTGGTATAGCTGTTAATTCATCTTGTTTTTCTTCTTCTGCGGTATCCAAAGATTTACCAGTTAATTCTATCGCATCATTTTCTAAATGTTTAAGGCTATCTGATTTATCCTTTCTCTTGGCCAGAAATTGTTTGTGTTCTTTCATAATATCATCATATTGTCTATTTAAAGACGCAAACCGTTTACCAAATGTATCAATCATCAGTAAAAACAACTGTCTTGATTCATTTTTATTTGGCATTTTCAAAATTCTGTCGACTAAATTTAACAGAAGTTTTGCACTCATAATGTGAACAGTCTTAGCTAATGTATTATCTTGCAAATATCTACAATATATCTCCACACTTTTCCAAATCTGATCAGCTGTGAGTTCTGAATTAACATGTATAAAGTCAGCAACAATTGAATATGCTAAAGGTCTTAATGTTTCGTGAGCAGTTAGACCATCCCCTATTAAAATTCTATCATCAAAAAGCACATCCATTTTTGGTAAAAACAGTTTTCTAAAATCTGTTGACAGAATATGTCTGGTAGCGTGCAATAATTCTCTTCTTGCAGAGGCCAATTCACTCGGACAATCTTGCAATAACTTGATAATTAAATCTGGAATTTCGTGCTGATAAGTTTCCATTATGGACATGTTGCTTCTTCTAATGAAAACGTACGCTAAAAAAGAAGCTGCTTTAACTTGCGATAATATAAAATCATTGTAGGTTGATTTATTTGTAATTTCTGAAGAGACATGGGTTAAATATTTACCTTGAGCTTTTGCAATTTCATGAGCTTCTTTTTGTTTTGGGGCTTGCAATCTTAAAACATCTATAACTAATGGCAAAAATTCTGGAACTGTGGTATCAATAAGAGTTTTGTAGGACGTATATAATGAAACTAAAGTGATTGGACACTCTGCAACCATTTTGAAGGAATGTGTAGCTTTAAATAACATTTTTGAAGTACTTTCGTCTGTTGATGAAAAATCTGGCGAAAGTGATGTTTGCTTTGATTCCTCATTTAGTGAACTTTTTATATCCTGTTTTCCAAATTGTTCCTCAACAACCTGAGGCACATTTTTGTAGATGACTTTTAATAGATCCATATATTCATTAACTTTGGAAGAAAGGTGATTTTTATAAGACTTATGTAAAGAAGTTATAATTTTCATACATTGAATACCATTTTCTTCGTTATCTTCTTTTATAACAACTAAAAAGACTTCTAAAACTTCAGCTGCATATGGTTGAAAAGTTTCGTTTGTAGGTAATCTATGAATAATATCAAGAATCAAATATCTTAACTTCTGTTCAGGTGAATTTGAAACAAATGAAATTGGAACGGTTTTTAATTGCTCAAAAAAAATTCCTAACAACGTCTTTAAAAAGTATTCGTATTCATTCACACCATGGTATGTTTCTAACGTATCACAGAGCTCAGAAAACAATGAATGCTTGGTTTGATAATCTAAAGTCTTGTCTTGAAGCTTAGACACGAAAACATCTAGATGTTCAGTGTAGGCAGTCATTTTTTACTGGAAATTAGCAAATTCTTCCCTCTTTTCAATTATTGACTTAAATGAAATACAAAAATAAAAGACTTAAAGTTTAATGATATTTATATATTAGTAGAAATAATATATCAAGATCCAACAGGTAAATAGCGTCAACAATACCAAGAAAAAGGAAAAAAAAAGTGGAAATCGCTGTATCCCTAAACTGAAAAAATTCACGTGACCTTTGTATTGAAAATGAAAATCGCTCTTTTCACATTTCTATGTGCACTTGTCTCTATTACTTAAATACTAGCTACAGTTATGTTATACACTTATTTATACTATTAAATCACTTAGTGACAATCTTTACGGTTCCATAAGATGGTATAATTATTTAGCAACATGTGAAACTCTTCAAGAGTCACACTGGATTCTGGATCATCCAATAGTCTAACAAAGAAGCTGGGCGGATATATGATTTCAGTATGTTTCATGTTAAAAGAATCAACATTAAAATTAGATTCCGACAGTTTTAAAGATCCAGCATTTTTATTTTCTTTATCTTCTGATTCTTCATCTGATTCTCTAACTATATGATTTGCAATTTGTACCATGTCTGGATTCTCGCTGGAAAACATCTCTCGAATATTTGACTCTGGTTCTAAAGAGTAATTATTTTCCCTTTGAGATACGTTTATATTAGGGGAAATATATAAACTTTTAAAAATTTCTTGAACGGGGGTTTCTAGTTGTGGTATTGAAGGTAAAACTTGTTTAGTAATATCTTTTAAAGGTCTCGTATTTTCGTTATCCTCTGATACTTTTCTTTCAGCCAAAACCTTTACATTGATGGTCTTTCCATTTTTTTTATCTAGTCGCAAACTAGGGTTTTCAATGGATATGTTATTTGCTTTGTTGAACAAACTCCAAACTCCTTTTGCTAAAACTGATTCTTCATTTTGAGTGATGATTTCTGATTTAGAACAGTGAATTTTAATTTTAAGGTTGCTGGATTTCAAATCTGGATTTTCATCAAAAATGGATGATTCCGGAGTTGAGTTTTTAGGATTTAACTTTTGAATTGGAGAAGACGATCTGCTATTTGATGATAGATACCTTTTTGAAGAAGAGTATGTAGGAAGTCTGTGACGTGGCATTATGTTTTCATTTGCTAAAAAATTATTATTTTTATTCATCATAATTGTTTTAATCAGTTTTTTAAGCTCAATAAAGTTAAACTAACCAGCTACAGATAAATTGTTAACATTGGGCCCTTTTCAATTAGGTTAACATCCACATACTTGCGCCACAAATGATATATGCAAAATCACCAGGTGGCGCATACACCCTACGGGAAGCTAAAAAATTTTACACATGAAAAGTTTTCAGCACTTTTTCTATAAGATAAGAAATTTGAAGACCAGTACCAGTATCCAACATTAAACAAGATGGGGAAAGCTAAAAAGACTAGAAAGCATTCAGTGAAACGTATGATCATGCACAAAGATCCTAGGCTCAAGGAAAACCAAGGAAAAACTAATAATGACGAGGACAAAGAGCTAGTTAAGTCAGTTCCACAAGTTTCATCCGCTTTGTTTTTTCAATTTAATGAATCTATCAAGCCACCATATCAAATACTTATAGATACAAATTTTTTCAATTTTAGTATTCAAAAGAAGATTGACATAGTTAGAGGTATGATGGATTGTCTTTACGCAAAATGTATTCCAATGGTGACAGATTGTGTGCTTGCCGAATTAGAAAAATTGGGTCCCAGATATCGTATTGCTTTGACTTTAGCAAAAGATCCAAGAATTAAAAGGTTAAAATGTACACATAAAGGTACTTATGCCGACGATTGTTTGGTGCATAGAGTTATTGAACACAAATGTTATATTGTTGCAACCAATGATGCGGATTTAAAGAGAAGAATTAGAAAAGTTCCAGGTGTTCCTATTATGGGTGTGGGATCACATTCTTATGTTATTGAAAGATTACCAGATGTGTTTTGATTCTTTATTTTTATATTTTGCATATTAAGGTGGTGTTAAGATTTTTCCCTTGTATACTTACGTTTTGACCTTCAAAAGTCCATATATATTACAGAATTACATAATTCAATAATGAATTTAACATTTTCGTATTTTACCGTCTAGTCTTGGTTCACCGTATCAAGCGTGATTTCTATATAGTATACGTGCAATTTTAAAGAAACATAAATCTTTCGCTTTTGAATTTTTATTGTTTGCCCCTGCTTAGTGAAACCGTCTTATTAATAACCAAATCCAATATAGATAATAAGCATTTTAATCCAATGACATTAGAAGAAAACGTTGCAATCCTTGTATCTATGGGATTCCCAACAGATCTAGCACTGGATGCTCTTAATAAAAGTGGTAACGATATCAATTCCGCTGCAGAATATTTGGCAACAAATGATGGACTTGATGACAATTCTATTAATGCCCCACCAATATATAATGATACAGGTATTACACCCCTATCCGGTGATTCCAATAATTTATATGATTATTCACAGACTAAAAATACTCAAACGGCCCATACTCGCCATGAAATGATGTATCCAACTACCACAATTCCCATAGATAATATAGATAATGAAATAAAATATAAACTATCATCCAATGAATCTCGGGATAAAAATCAGAATGATCACTGTGCTATTAATGATTTTCATGAACATTCGGGAAATTTGTTTCACTATGATATTTATGAAGATATTCCGAAGACAAAACGTGAACCTGGATATCCACCTATTTTATTACCAAATAAACCGGGCCTTTTGGAAAGTTATTTAGCTCCTTTGCTTATGATTCTCTCTCTAACTCCAGGGTTTTCAAATATTATTCTTAAGCATGAGTTTTTCAATTACGGATATAAACCAGATTGGTGGAAGAAGGAGAAATGTTTAGAAAACCCTTCAGTTACACAGGAAATACAACGGCTTGTTGCCTTTTTAACTGGGAATTCTGAAAGATCATTTGCATCCATTTTCAATTTAGTTACTGCCTCTAACAAAATAATTACAGAAGATTATGATTCAATCGGTGAATTTATTCCCTTTGTTTTAAATAAAATGGTGGATCTATTTGGCACGGCAAATTATGATTTGAAAAAGCCATTGGAAAATCTCTTCAGATCATACGTCGATATTATGGAAGATGGGGAAAATTTTAGAGAACAAGCATACACTGGATTTCCAATTGAATCAAACTCATTCAATACTACTTTATACAAGATTATGCACAACCTTTTATGGCAGAAAGATCTTAGTGAGTTGGGGGAGGTGAAATTTAAGAAAATGAGTGATATTCTAACGGTTGTTTTTGACAGCAACGGCGACACGTTTACAGAAGGTTTTGATTTGGATGCAAAATTTTATCCTCAAATTTATACGTCTGAATATAATCATTTGGTGAAAGAAAAGTACGATGAGCTGGTAAAATTAAAGCAGGAAGTTTCTAAGGTCGGGAATGAAACGCTAAAATTAAGATCATTTTATGGAAAAAGTATTAACAATTTATTGGAAAATTCTTTAAAGTATTTGCGTACAGTAGCAGACGATGATGGGGTTTCTGAAGTCGAAATTAAAGCAAAAAGCTCTCAAGGCGATAGTGGAAATAATGCTGATAGTAAAAAAAATGACAATTTTACTTCCGAAATTTCAGATGTCGTAAACAAATCAGCTAATTCCATTACTAATACTTTAAAGGAAATCACAGATATTAAAGATTTTATTTCTAGTTCGAATGCACAAAATATTGAAACTTTGGAAGAACTGAATAAAAAAAAATCAGAGATAGACCCATACGATATTGATCAAATTTTAGATGAAGAAACAAAATCAAAGTTAGAGCCTTGGATTTTAGTTGGTATTATACTTGATGAACAGCAATTCTGTTATTTGAACAAAAAAACTAATGATTGGATTTGTTTCAACTATGAAATTGATACGAATAAAAATTATGAAATTTCTACTGTTGATTTTGAAACGTTGAAATTGCAGATAAAAAGACAAACCTACGAGTCATTGGATAATGGTATGGTAATTATATACGTGAGAGAATCTGTATTTATGTCTACTGATTACGAGCCAATGAATGGCAGACTACAGGAATTTTTGGACAAAGATAATAAAAGTCTGGAAGAAACGTATGAGATATTTTTAAGGGCGAATAGCAAAAGCAGCGGTATGATTGTTCTTGATTCTAGCCAAGATGAAGAAGAATGCGCAGATGACTACAGATCAAGCTCTGATGTAGAGAGTGAACCAAATGTGTAGCAAATGTGTAGCAAATGTGTAAACCAAATCTTGGAACCTAATGTTTTATAATTTGAGTAATACAAAGAATTTTTTGTTACATCCGTGCATTAGTAGCATAAGTGCAATGTACATACATTGGCATGAGACAACGCATGATGAAATTAATTAACGTTTCGACAAAAATTGCTAATACCCTCGAACAATCGTTGCCAGTTACCCTTCTAACTAATCCACCTTTTCATCATTTCAGGATTCAGTTTTGAAGGTATTACTTGATCACGTTTTATTTTTTTCTTTTGATTAGCAGGATAGCTTATAAACATAACTGACATGGCCTCTCGATTTTTTGCTAACGCTTTGCGTGCTGTCAACAGAGCTTCTGGTATGTTGAATATTATATATTTATTTTTTAGCAGTGAAATTTAAAATTTTTCAGTATACTAACAAATATTATCTAATTTTAACTTAGTTGCTGGTCTTCCAAAGATTGCTCCAAGATCTTCTGTTAGATTTGCCGCTACTTTTGATAGATCAAAGCCTCATGTCAATATTGGTACCATCGGTCATGTTGATCATGGTAAAACTACATTGACAGCTGCGATCACCAAGGTTTTATCTGAAGATGGTGGTGCTGATTTTTTAGACTATTCTTCTATTGATAAAGCTCCTGAAGAAAGGGCTAGAGGTATCACTATTTCTACTGCTCATGTTGAATATGAAACTGCAAACAGACATTACTCTCACGTTGATTGTCCAGGCCATCAAGATTATATTAAGAATATGATTACTGGTGCTGCTCAAATGGATGGTGCTATTATTGTTGTTGCTGCTACTGATGGTCAAATGCCACAAACTAGGGAACATTTATTGTTAGCTAGACAAGTGGGTGTCCAAAAATTAGTTGTCTTTGTGAACAAATGTGATACTATTGATGATCCTGAAATGTTAGAATTAGTTGAAATGGAAATGAGAGAATTGCTTAGTGAATACGGTTTTGAGGGTGATGAAACTCCAGTTATTATGGGTTCCGCTTTATGTGCTTTAGAAGGTAAGCAACCTGAATTAGGTAAGGAAGCCATTGTCAAATTAATGACGGCTGTTGATGAATGGATTCCAACTCCCCAAAGAGATCTGGAAAAGCCATTTTTGTTGCCAATTGATGAAGTCTTTTCCATCTCTGGTAGAGGTACCGTCGTTTCCGGTACTGTCGAAAGAGGTACATTAAAGAAAGGTGAAGAAGTTGAAATTGTTGGCGGTAAAGAAGGTTCAATTAAGACTACTGTCACAGGTATTGAAATGTATCACAAAGAATTAGATCAAGCGCAAGCTGGTGATACTCCAGGTATCTTGTTAAGAGGTGTCAAGAGAGAACAAATCAAGAGAGGTCAAATTTTAGCTAAACCTGGTTCAGTCAAAGCTTACAAAAAATTCTTAGCCTCCTTGTATATTTTAACCAAGGATGAAGGTGGTAGACATACTCCATTTTCTGAAAATTACAGACCACAAATGTACATTAGAACTACCAATGTTAATGTTACCTTGAAGTTCCCAGATAATGAAACCGATCATTCCAAGCAAGTTGCTCCTGGTGACAATATTGAAATGATTGTTGAATTGTTGTATCCAGTTGTTTTAGAAGTTGGACAAAGGTTTAACTTGAGAGAATCTGGTAAAACTGTCGGTACCGGTATGATTACTAGAGTGTACGAAGAGTAAGTTGTTTAATTTTCTTTTTATATTACTAACGTGTTTATAGTTTATATTGAATGTGATTATTTATTTATTCTTTTTTCAAATAATTCGTTCCTTTTAATTGATGGTATTCCTTGTACATAAAACTGTTCTGTAGAGCTGTATTAAAATTATTAGTTATTGGCAGGTTGACTGAATTACGTGCGAAAGTATTCCTATGGAGTGCCTGATGCCATAATCAGGCTTATCAGCCAGAAGTTTCATAATAACTTTTAAATGAAAGTAAGACCTGCTAAAGCCGAAATAAGCCATCAATTTCTCACAATTTGAGACAAATAATAGATTTTTCGGATGTATACATTAATCCGTTTGACCTATCCCCCCGCGATTGATCAGCAGCTTTTCTTTTGAGTGCCCCGGATGAATAAGAAAAAATTTTTATTGCCTGCTCAAGGCTGAGTTTAGGTTCATGAATAAATTATCTGCGTACGCTAGTTGTATATATATATCTATATATATATCTAAATATATTCATATGTATTGATATATAATTATATATATATATCCATAATTATCCGATCAATTTTTTGAATCTTTAGTTATTGAACAAAATTCGTATCATTCTCTAATAAGAAGTTGAAGCATATATTATTACTTAAAATAACCTTTATATTACTAAGGGCGAGAGTCTTCCCACACATGGACGAAAGTATCACCTATTTTTTAAATACATTTCGGGATAACCCTGACTTCAATACTACTGGTTACTTACTAATGTTATATTAGCTGATTACACATTCGCAAATAATAAATTAAAGCTTTAATGTTGATGGATTTTGAATTATTCATAATCTCCACAAATACAATTCTGCGGGGAACGAGGAACTTATATTTTCACAATATTAAAGTAACTTTCAACAAATTTAACAGGTGGGAATATCCAAAGACCGGCATTTTTGAGTTATATTTTCCACTGATATTTATTTTTATTTAGAACCCTCGATCGCGCGTACGTAAATTTACACCTCTGAAATGGTCGCCATTGCCCTTTATTTAGTGGATGTCTGAGTAAAATTTAAGAATAATCTGATTGAACTTCATGCCACAGAAGTTGACCAAATCGGAATAACATAATTCTTCTTTTTTTCTGTAAGAACGTGTTTTAATCACCTTATCGTAGAAATATGACATATGCCAGAAAAAATAGTCTAACTTTTTTCTTACCCCATTCTACTATAATAATATCAATTTCTGTGATTACTGTATTGCTTAATAATGTTGACTGCATAAGTATACAATAAAAGTGGTATGAAAAAAAACGGAAACCACGTTATTTATTTTATCAAAAGTGGTAGGTGACGTATGGATTAAATATTTTTCCGTGTTTTTATCAGGTGGTGTCCGGAAAAATACTTTCTGCCTAATTTCCGAATTTCTTTTTTTCAAACCGCGACAGAAATATTCCGCTATGAATGGACATAGAATCTCGACCACCCCAGTTTTTTAAACAGAAATCAGACTATTTAAACAGACCAATTTCCATAATTGTGCCCAAAATAATTTTACATTCGTTTTTCGTTGAATTGTTTTTCCTTTTTTTCTCTTTTTATAATATCAACTCATAGAAATACATAAATAATTAAAAAATGTCCTCTTCAGATGTTGACAACTCTTCAAAAGATGCTGACTATCATGATAACGCACCAAACCAAGTCTTTGAAGATAATACCCATGCTAAACAAGAACCTGTTAGTTTAGAAAAGGTTGAAGTTGCAGCTCCAAAGACTGCATACTTGGGTGTTGGTTTCTTATGCTCCTTAATCGCTTTTGGTGGTTTTGTTTTTGGCTGGGATACTGGTACCATCTCAGGTTTCGTCAATATGGATGAATTTATACGCCGTTTCGGTCAATTAAATAGTGAAGGTACTTGGTATCTATCTAAAGTTAGAACTGGTTTAATGGTTTCTATTTTCAATATTGGTTGTGCCATTGGTGGTGTCACATTAGGTAGAACCGGTGATATATATGGTAGAAAGAATGGTTTAATGATTACCATGGTTGTTTACATTGTTGGTATTGTTATCCAAATTGCTTCTGTTAAATCTTGGGTTCAGTATTTTATTGGTAGAATTATCTCTGGTTTGGCCGTTGGGTCTATTTCTGTTTTGGCTCCAATGTTTATTTCAGAAACTTCTCCAAAAGCTATAAGAGGTACATTAGTTTCTTGTTACCAGTTGATGATTACTGCTGGTATATTTTTAGGTTACTGTACTACTTACGGTACTTTCCATAATTACACAGATTCTAGACAATGGAGAATTCCTTTAGGATTGTCATTTGCTTGGGCACTGTTAATGCTTTTTGGTATGACCTTTACTCCAGAATCTCCAAGATTTTTAATTGAAAAGGGTAATATTGAAGAAGCAAAAAGATCAATTGCAAAAGTTAATAAAGTCGATGCAGATTCTGAGTTTGTTCTTCAGGAAGTCACAAATTTGGCTGCCGGTATTGAAACTGAAAAATTAGAAGGTAGTGCTTCATGGGGTGAATTATTTACTGGTAAACCAAAGCTTTTCTATAGATTGGTCGTTGGTATCTTCTTACAATCTCTGCAACAATTAACAGGTAACAACTATTTTTTCTATTATGGTACCACAGTTTTTAAATCTGTCGGTTTAGAAGATTCTTTTGAAACTTCTATTGTTTTAGGTGTTGTTAACTTTGCCTCCACTTTTCTGGCTTTATACGTTGTTGATCGTTTCGGTAGAAGAAAAACTTTAATGGGTGGTTCTGCTGGTATGTCAGTTTGTTTAGTGATTTTTGCTTCAATTGGTGTTAAGGATTTGTATTCAGATGGCTATGGCTCTGCACCTAATATTCCAGTTGGTAATGCTATGATTTTCTTAGCATGTTTCTTTTTATTCTTCTTTGCCACTACTTGGGCTCCATGTGTTTTCGTTGTTGTTTCTGAAACTTATCCATTAAGAATTAGAGGTAAAGGTATGTCGATCGCTTCGGCTGCTAATTGGATTTGGGGTTTTTTGATTGCATTTTTCACTCCATTTATTACAGATGCTATTCACTTTGCATATGGTTATGTCTTCTTTGGCTGTGTTATATTTTCCTTCTTCTTTGTTTTTGCATTTGTTCCTGAAACTAAAGGTCTTTCATTGGAAGAAGTTGATGAATTATACATCAATTACACTCCAGGTTTGGCATTCATGGATTCTTTCCGTAAGAAGACATTGGAAGAGAAGTCTGCTTTAACAGACGATGTTGAAGCTTGATTTTGCTAACGATTCCCCAATTTTTTCTAAACATCCAACTTTTTTTTGTTTAATGACAACCCTTGTATAATAAAGATAAATTCTGAGATTAATTATCGTATTTTACTGTACTAATATATAAACTTTTATTTAAACGAAAGTGTTCCAAAACTCAACTTCTAGTATGGTAACATCTTTGAATATTTGAACTAATCTATTTAATCTTATTTCATCCATAGGACCGCTATTAAAACATACATCATTAAGTGTTTTTTCGCCTTGGATGCAAGCATCATGATACCATTTAGATGTATAATCATCAAGCCAATTCTTATAAAGTTCACATTTCATTGATTGTCTACTGTCGAATATTTCGATATTCTGAAATTCATGGGAAACAATTGACGAGGCCTCTCCATAACCGTGAAGACAAGGAGCAAGGGCAATTTGAATTTCCGGCCAATTGTCTTTATGCTTGCCTAAATTCATTAAATATTCAATATAATTAGTACATGCTTTGTTTGGCTTAATATTAACAATATCATCCAATTTCATACCCATCTTAAATAATTTTTCCTCATGTTTTCTGGTTTCTGCAACAATCGTCAAAAGAATTTTGGCTTCATCTTTAATAGAATTTATATCTGGTGCAAGCGATGACGCTATAGAATGAACTTTGGCGTAATTAATCAAATACGGATAGTCTTGTTTAACATACTCATAAAACATGTCCAAGGGTAATGATAAATCAGAAACTTTTTTAACAAATTTATGATTAACATAAATTTCCCAATGAGGTTTGATATCAGGATGGCTGGTCAAATATTTCAAAAATCCACCTTTTTCAAAAGGTAGTTGATAATCAACTGTTTTTGTCTCATAATCAAGAGCTCTTAAACGTTCCAACTGGGAAACATGGTTTAATGGGCCGCAACCATGTCCCAAATTTGGAGCAGTTCGAATTCCTTGCTGAACGTAAAATATCCCATTTGCAACGGAGTCAACAAGTGTATAACCAAGTGCAAAATTACAGGCAATTGCCGAAGATAGTGTACAACCTGTACCATGAGTATTCCTTGAATCTAGCATTTCCGATCTAAAGACTGTAAATTTTTCAAACTTAGATTCGTACAAAACGTCTGTTAATAAGAAATTATCTTTTCCATGCCATCTTTGATGACCACCTTTAATTAAAATGTTTTCAACTGATGATAACTTACAAATTTTGATACACATCTTATATATGTCATTCAAAGTATTAATTTTGACTTTTTCATGATCTATTGTACCATCCAAAATAGATAAAAGAACTTTAGCTTCAATGATATTAGGGGTTATTAAAGTAGCCAATTCGAATAGTTCAGCAACCGAAAATTTTATATCTTCTTGCTTAGAAAGAGAATGACCGGATGTACTAATCATAATCGGATCAATTACCAATTGGCTATCAAAGTCGTATTTTTTTAAAGTTGATTTCAATGCTAGAACTGCATTTTTGGTTAAAATACCTGTTTTAATGACGTTAATGTCAATATCGCTGAAATTTTGATCAAGGATTTTAATTAAAAAATCATATGGCACATCCAATGTGTCAACAACACCTTTTGTATTTTGAGCAGTAAGTTTAGTTATTGCAGTCATTCCATAACATTGATGAACAGTTATCGTTTTCAAATCGGCTTCAATACCAGCCCCTCCTGATGAATCGGACCCTGCGACAGTTAACACCACTGGTAACTGGTTAATTTGAACCGGCGGTGGTAATTGATGCATTTTCCTATTAAAAATATCAATATTAACAATTTTAGGGGACATATTAGTTCTAGGATCAGATAATGTATATTTTGATCTTTAAAAAGATAATGTAATCTAGAGTTATTTCCAAAATCAATGGATGAGTCAATAGCCGGACTTTTGTTTTCAAAAATCGATGCAATAGAAAATGATTCAAGTGCGGGTGTAATTGTGCGACATTAACTTGAAATTATTTTATTTTGGATGGTAATTAGCTTGCAGATGCATAATTTCTGTATTAAACTCTGAAAATGAATTCATTTGATAAGTCAAAAGTAGATTATACTCTTTATTTGGTTACCGACAGTGGTATGCTTCCAAAAGGAGTAAGTATTTGTGATCAAGTTGAAAAAGCTGTGCAAAATGGTGTAACTGTCGTCCAGTTGAGAGAAAAAACACTAGATACTGCTGAGTTTATTAAAAGGGCACGAAAAATTCATGAGATAACAAAAAAATACAACATCCCACTACTTATCAATGATCGACTTGATGTTGCCATTGCAGTTAACGCTGAGGGTATTCATATCGGTCAAGATGATATGGATCCGGAATTGGCTCGAAAAATGATTGGTGAAAATAAGATCCTTGGATTAACTGTTGGTAATGATAACGAACTTTACTCAGCACTCCAATCGGATGTTACGATTGATTATGTAGGTATGGGTGCTGTTTACTCTACTAATACCAAAAAATTAAAAAAAGTTCCATTTGGGATTGAAGGTGTTAAACATTCACTAAAAATAATACAACAGTCTCGTCCAACTATGAAATCTGTTATTATTGGCGGACTAAACAAGACCAACATTGCATGGACACTATTTGGATCCGAATATAATGGTTTCAATACTAATGGTGTTGCTGTTGTGTCTTGCATTATGGCTCAACGGGATGCAGCTTTAGAAACCCGAGAAACTCTTGCTCAAGTGAAAAGTATTTTGAACAAACAAGAAGTCGAACAAGAAAACCCAAATTTAAATAATTACATTAATTATGTTAAAGAAAATAAACCGGTTGTTCATCATATCACCAACGGGGTGGTTAAGAATATTTCTGCAAACATTGCCATAGCTGTGGGTGCATCACCCATTATGTCCGAATGTGAAGAAGAATTTTCTACATTTGCGGAGTATCCTAATGCTAGTCTTGTTTTGAATACTGGTACCCTAACTGATGGTTCAATTGAATTATATAAACATGCAATAAAAGCTTACAATTTTCAATCAACACCTATCGTTTATGATCCTGTTGCTTGCGGTGCTTCAATTTCGAGAAGGCATTGTATGAATGAGCTGATGGAATTCGGTTATTTTACTGTTATAAAAGGAAATTTAGCTGAATTATGTGCTATAGCTAGTGGAAGTTCCAATATGAGAGGCGTTGACTCCAATGTTGAATTAGATATTGAAAAAACTATAGGAATTATTATTTCAATTGCCATTTCAAAGAGAGCAGTTGTCGTTCTTACTGGTAAAGAAGATATTGTTGCCGATGGTATAACACCAGGTAAAACCACGGTTTTTATTGTTAAAGGTGGTCATAGATACATGGGTAAAATTACCGGCTCGGGGTGCTCCTTGGGTAGTGTAATTGCATCTTTCATTGCTTCCGTGGGTTATAGTAAATGCTTTGAGGCTACTGTTTCTGCCGTTACAGTCTATAAAGAAGCTGGATATTTAGCTGGTAAAAAAAGTCAAGGTCCTGGTTCATTTTCGGTTAATTTTATTGATGAATTATATAATTTAACCCAAAACGGCAGTAACTTCCCAAATACTTTATTAAAAAAAATAATTAAATAGATTCACAGTTAAAATAATTAAATAGATAGATAGCTAAAATAATTATTTATTTATTTAAAAAGGGTAAACGGCTTTGCCCTCCTATCAATGAATCTCTTTTGCCTTTTTTCACCGGTCGATTCCTCAATAATCTATCTCCATAACTATCTTCAAAATTTTTATTAAATTTTGAATGAAGTTCCAAAGCTATGTGGAAATCCTGATGAGTGGTAAGATTTTTTAATTCAATTTTCTCATTACATTCGGGACACAAAAAATTACTTGAACTTTTAGCTTGAATTTCCGTTTGTAAAGAATTTGATTCTATTGATTCTATTGTTTCCTCTCTTTTCCTTTTCACATTTTTCAGAAGCGAATCGAGCGTGGATTTCCTAGATTCCACTTCCATTCCTTTATTGATATCTTCGATAGTCTTTGTCTTTTTTCTTACATTTGGTATTAGGTCATCAAGGGTATTAATTAAATTTAGTTGCACAAATCCTGATATTGCTAGAGTTGCACTAACCACTGGGTACATCTTCTGTGATGACGATTCAATATTCCATGACTTTTCTAGTTCTGATAAAAGTTTTATACTCGCAGCAAAATAAAATTCTTGAATATCCTCATAGTTTTTTACAGTTTTGTTAATGGAACACTGTTTTGAATGATGTGCCTGTGAAGCACTTCTAACAGATAATAATATTTTTTTTGGCCTCATTCTAACTTCGGTTTCCTCATCTAACTCCTGTAATCTTAAAACTAAATCGGCAACATATACTTTGAACCAAGAAATCAAATCTGATGTGTTGGAAACTGTTTTACCTCTAAAGTTTTTAGTTGAACCCATTGATTTGATCTCCGTCCTTGGTTGCAAAGGAGCTTGAAGATTGCCTCTAACAATATAGAATAATTTTTCTGCCAAATCTTTATTCTTCTCTAAATCTAACGACAGATCGGATATTGAATGATAATTATTTCGTATTTTGGAAATAACATCACCGTTGCCAAACTTTTCGCAAATGTAATCGCCTAATTTACCACCTAATGACCAAAAGTCAGTTATTTTGAAGTTGCACAAAAAATTTGGTATTGCATTATTTCGTATAATAGTTTGTTGGTCTGGTTTTTTAAAATCACTTGCAAGCTTGGCCATTGTCTTAACTCGAGCTACACCTCCCGATGTGCTATAACCTAATTGATCCTTAATTTTTTTTCTTAAATCAAAACAAACTATAGATCCTATAAGCATAACAATATCATCCCAGTCTTCAACTAAAAGATTATCGTCATTTACAGGTTCATTCATTTCAGTTTCACGTTTGTATTTTTTTTCGTTGTCATATTCATGAGGTTTGGGTATTATAAACCCCTCATAATTTAAATCACCCGGTAAATCCAGTGGTATTTGTAGTTTGTCATTCTGAGTATCCATTCCAGCCAAAATATTAGGGAATAAAGCAATTAATTTTTCAAAAACGGATCTACCAAGATCCAAGAAACATTCATCCACACTGGCCTTTTCCACCATATCACATGAGGATTTGAAAATGTTCATAATTTTTCTACTTTCTCTTCTATACGGATCCAAAGAAACTTTATGATCTACAGGTGAAGGCAAGTAATCTGTATATTTCCAAACAGGCTGCCCCTTCTTAAAAACAGCTGTATGAGCGGCTATTAAATTGGGACATTTCAATTTAGCCTGGTCTAAAGTATCCATTCTATTAACACCATAATCCCTAGCAGCATAAGAAACAGCAACTAAAGTATTCCATTGAAGGCAAACCACAGGATCCTTATCAGTTAAGCCAAGTCTTATCTGTTCACATTGGGCGTAGAATGCGTTGATATCAATATGGGCAATCACGGATAACGGGCTCTTGTAAGATTTTTCAGGATCGTTCAAATCCAATAAATCTTTATAAGTATAAACTGATTCATTTGCAAATTTCAAAGTAACCATATTGATAGTGATTATACTATCGTATACAAAAATTAATCAAAAACATGATAGCAAAATGCATAAAAAAATATGTTACCCGGTTGATGTAGAATCTTTCAAGGGTTTCGCATTAAGAAAATTTTTGTAAATCTATAAAAGGAAACACTTTCCCCACCCATTCTACTTCTCAAAATATAAGATTCTTATTATCTAAACAGTTGTCAATGATCGCATTTTAAGGTTAAAATGTTTGTCATTGCTGATTCCACACAATAAATAATTCCTTGAGTTTTTTCTATGATGACAAGTTGTCGCCCCAAACGGACTTGTGAATGACCGATTCGATTTTATGCCAAACACTGAAAATTCTGACGTTTTAACTTAAGAAACTATTCATTGTGTGATTTTTCAATTTTACATTTTCTAGTTTTTCTTTTTCTTTTTGTGTATATTTCAATACAATTTTTAATTTTTTTTTTTTAATCCATTTTTTTGGATGATATCTGTAAATACCTGTAGTTGTTTCTAATGATGTTTTTCGTTTAATAACGATTCTATGCTAATCATGACTTTACTGATTAAAAAATTTTAACTGAAGAAACCGTACACGTTACGCTATTTAAAATAAGTTAATTTTTTGCGCAGTTGCCGCGGCACGTCTAGTTTTTTTTCATGTTTTGAAATTTATGATCGACTATCAGTTTCGTCTTATTTACTATCCTTACTATACTTCTTTGTTTCATTCTGTTCGATTGAACTTTGCAAAACTTTTTTGGAAATGGAATTGGAAAAAAATCGGGCAATTTCTGTTTTCGACAAATATTTTCCTCTCCCATTTAGAGTTCTTGGTCTGATTAATTTTGGTCTATGGCTATGGCATTTAAATTTGCTTACGTGTAAATTCTACAAAATTGATGCATTATCGGTATTAAAATTTTCACATCATGAAATGTCGTTTTCTAGATTGCTACTCAATACGTGGGCCAAACTTATCAAAATCAGCTTCTTCAATATAATTAATTACTCCATTTATTTTTTTCTGGTTTCAAATCAAATTAGTATACCATTTATTGATTGGTTACCTTTATTTGGTATATGTCTTACATTCATTCAACTACTTTATCCTTCATGGTTCTCATCGGATTATGAGCTTTCTCCTGAGGCGGAAAGATTATCAGAAACTATAAAAAGAGTAGTACAAGGTAGAATTGACATTAATATCAGGACAAACGATATACTCTTAACTGATACATTTACATCGTATAATAAAGTTTTAATTGATTTTCTTATTTACTTTTCGACACTACTTTTAGGTTTACAAGCTTTACCATCAGGTGAAGATCTTTCAAAAGAATTATCAAAAGATCATCTACAATTATATAATATGGACTTGTTACTGGCTAATTTACCTTCGTTTTTAAGGTTAAAACAATGTTGGTATGAATATAATCAAAGCAGAAGAAAAAATAAGCAACATTTGTTTAATACATTCAAATATTTAACTGCATTTTTACCAACTATTTGTAATGTTCTATTGAGATCAGGATACATTGAAACACAGACACCATGGTATTACGCATCTTTAATTAATTCATCATATTCTTTTTATTGGGATGTTACAAATGATTGGAATTTTGGTTTTTTTTATAAATTTTTAAATAAGAAAACTGATGCATTACCTTTGTTAAGAAATAAATTAATTTATAGCCAAACAATGTATTTCTTAGCAGTTTTAATTGATTTTCAATTGCGTTTTATATGGATTTTTAAATTGTTGTACTCAAGTTCTACTTCAACAGGTTTTTTTATGTCAACTTGTATTACACTGTTTACTACAGAACTAGGAAATTTCGTATTAGAAATTCTTGAGATATTTAGAAGATGGATTTGGGTATTTTTAAAAATCGAAACGGAATACGTTAAACTTCTTGACAATGGTGAGCAAATTGAATTGCAAAATATGAACTGATATTTTTATGTCACTTATATAGCTAACAAAAATAAATATAGAATATTAAATTCTGTCAAACCTATTCCTTCTTTCTCTTTTTATAAGCACTATTTTTCTCTTTCAAATTCTTAATTTTTCTTTCAGTCTTACTTAAATATCTAAACTTCTTTTTCTTAGGTTTACTTACTTTCTCAGGTTTATCACTCAGGCCCATTAATCTGGCATATTCCTTAGCCCTTTTAATCGATTTATCTAAAACCTCCTCAGATTTTCCTAAATCGACATTCATTTTGGCAATTACATTCAAATTTAATGCATTTGGATTTTCTAAAGATTCAATTACAACTTCAGAAGTTCCTGAAACTGGTGCGTCTTCATTATCAATTTCGTAAACTTGTTTCATCTTTAAAATACTTTTGTTATCTTCATATTTGTTTTCTTCTTTTTCAGTATTGTTCCAAAATCCATCATCTTTAAATTCTTTTGCTTCTTCACCACTACTTTCATTTTCACTATCAGAAACATTAAGATCCAATTTCATAGTTTCTTTTAATTCGGCCAACCTTCTCTGTACTTGCAATTTTCTTTCTTCTCTAATTTGTGCCCTCTCTTCTAATCTTTCTCTTTTAGCTTGTTCTTCAGCGGAGACTTTAGCATTCTTTCTTCTCTCTAATTTACGTTTATGAAATCCTGTCAAATAATTTTTTCTACTTTCTTTATCAAATGTAACTTCTTCCACCCTATGCACCTTAGATTTTCTCTGTTGATATCTTTTACCTCCGGTCAATATTTCCCTATTCGGTTTAGCCATAGGTTGTCGTTATTACTTATAATGCAGTAGTTTAATTTAGCAAAGAAATAACATGAGAACTAAGAAACTATAAAATGAAAATTTTTCTATTAATGCGCACACTTAAAAAGCTGTCCCATAGTTTATATGATGTTACTTCAATCATCTTCAACACCGATTTCATTCAGAATATCTTTTATTCTCACGTTTTTTTGGTCAGCAACCAACTGAACTAACGCCATTGATATGTCTTTTAACTCATTATATTTCTTGAGTTGTTTAATATGCGTTTTCATTTCTTTTTCATAATTCAGTTTGCTAGCTTCATTGTCAGATAAACTTAAATCCTTTTTCAATTTTTCATGCTGTGATTTAAGTGCCTCTAATTTAGCTTCAAGATCCTGTATAGATTGGTTGACCCTACCCGTATTGCTTGTTGGGTGAAATATTGTCGGTGATATTGGTTTGCCTAATGGTTGTATCTCTCTATTATCGTTATTCGTAGTTTTCCCGACTTTTCTTTCGCCTTCTTTATTAATTTCAATCATAATTTTTATTTTGTAATCGATTTTGAAGGCGTCTGAATGACAGAAAGATAGGTACAAATGAACGAAGAATGTCACTTAGCCATGCAGGTAAGTAAGGAAATCAAATATAATTTCGCGTTTTTATATTACTTAGTTTTATTTCATAAGAAGGTAATAAATTAAATATATTCGGTCAGAAAAATGATGATAATAACAATAATAAAAATATGTATAAATATGTAAACCAAGCCTTATAATGCTAACTTGGCCCTAAAACGGATAAAAATGAGTAAAAAATACAGGGAGGACAAAAATAAGAATATCCATCAAGTAAACAGTGCCGGCTATAATAGTAATAAATAAAGTCAATGAAGATTAATCTTCAATTGTAATGAAACACTGGACTTTCCCAAGTATACAAATTATCATAGTAATTGATGCACAGTTTTACCTTTTAAGTGCTGCAATCTTTTTTCTAAAACATCGATAACATCTTTAATTTCTTGATCCGATAGTTTCTCATTCGTTTCTTGGTCTTTCTTTGACCAATTAGATCCGTTATTCTCACCCTCTCCAAATAATAAACCATTCTTACGTTGTTGACTGGTTTTCTTTCTAGTGTCAATCCAATCCCAAAGTTCAGATTCGCTTTCTAGCATCCGTTCGGGGCTGTAGATCCCATATACTGGTTCAATATTGTTGCTAGATAATGACTTCCAGGACCAAAACTTATCCCAAAGCATAACTACAAACAGAATAAAAATCAAAATCAGTTTCAAATCAATTTGGTCTGTAACATTTTCCCATGCAGATTTTGGAATAACTGGTTGTTCTTCTGTCGAAATTTCCACTAGCGGCTCATTAATAACTTGTTTCTCTTCGTAATCTCTGTGTTTTCTACCTTTCTTTCTCTTAGTCGATGAAATATTTGCAGCAGTCGCACCAGCGTTAATTTTCTTTCTTAATTCCTGAACCAAAACACCTAGAGATTCTTTTTGACCTGAAATTGTACCTCTCTCAATTGGACCTTTAATCCATGATTTACCTGTCCATACAACACAGGTAACAATATAAATTTTGGTAGAATTGTTTGGACCCCAACTTAGATAAATTTTAGTTTTAACTTTAAATGCACTACCTGATGGGACGTCTGGAGACTCAGTCATCTGAGTAATCTGACAACATTTATTGAAATCACAAACATCCACAGTTTCTTGAACATTGCAACGTGTTTGTTTTGGACCAACTGAAGAGTTTAATGGTTTGACATAAGAATATGAACGCTTTTTGTCCACAAATTTTGGAATTTCTGAAATATCAATGTTTTTTTGTGCTTTCACTAAATTCTTAACAAAAGCAACATCATCACCAAATAGTAAACCATACACAACCCCAAGCGGAGCTGAAATAGAATCATCAATAATTTTAATATCCGCAGAGTCCGTAACGTAATCATTAGAAGTTGGCGTATGACTACGTGGGCCTTCGAATGTAATACCATTAAACGCATTATCCTGTTCAGTAACAGTTTCGTCTTCTCCTTCTTTAACCATATTTTCCGAATCAGAAATACTTGCATCAGAATCATCTAGCTGTCTATTATTCTTGGCTATTGCCGCAGTAGCATTAGCCTCTGTAGATGAAACTGTATTTTCATGCTTTAATTTTGGCCCCCTTGATTGATCTCTATCGTTTTCTTCGTCATCGGAATCATCGGAATCTGAAATAGGATCAACTGACTCTACCTCGTCGTCATCAAGAGCTAAATCAACCATATTTAAGGAATCGCCATTAGAAGCGCCAGACCATAGTTTTGAAATAAGGTCGTACGTAGCATCACGAGAAATAAATGAAGCAAAAATATATTTATCGTGCAATGTGCTAAATTCTAAAGCATTAGGAATACCAACTGTTTTCTTTTTTTGAATTGTTAAAATCTTACTTAATGGAATGCTAAAATGTGTGACTAAACCAATAATATTAGAATGAAAGCTTATGTATCTTTCACTGAGATACAAGCGACCTTGAATAAGAATATCTTTTCGGTAAGCACATGCATAATCTTCAATAAAAATTTCATTAGAAGGTAATCCTGGAAATAAGATATGAAAGGATTCCTGTCTTTTATCGCTTGGTAGTTTGACTCCTAGCCTTTCGGCCACGACTTCTTTTCTATGGTTCGTTGAATCTGATAGCTCACCGGGATCGTCGTAATTCGTGTTATACCTACTTATTATGTTCCCAACTGAATCAAGCGACTGTCTGTTATTCTTATCTCTTACCGAAAGTCTTAATTTCTTTTTGATACCTGTACTATTTGCCACTGCATTATCATCATCGGACAATACACTGGATAATGAATTTCTAACATTAATACTAGATCTATTCAAACGTGGTCCTGGGGACATAGATCTTCTTAATAAATTTTTATTTTCTGATGTTAGCTGAGTTACTTGCAAGCCAGGATTCATTGATTGGTTTGCTTGGTTTGAAAAATTGGATGAAACATAAGGAGAGCTGCCCAAATATGTGTTATCAGCTCCTGAACTATCTAAAAAATTCGTTTTCATTGGATCCTCTAATGATTCCTCAATAGGGGGCGGAAAAGCATCTAAAGTTAGGCTACCTTGACCTAGAGTGCTGAGTAATGATTTCTTAACAGGAACGAATGTAACCGAACTTGAAAGTGGTGGTTTTGCATTCGTTTGATAATCAGCTCTGTCTTGATTTTCATTTCCATTTTGATTTTCATCAGTCTGGTTTTCATTAGAAGATAAAGTAGAAGAACGAGATATATTTTCCGTACTAGTATGTGAGTCATTTTGGTGGTGCCCTTCTGCTAGATCCGTTAAAGATCTAAAATTCAAAGAATTCATTATTGTAGATAGCAATCCATTTGACGATGGTTTTGCTTCCATCGGCGTCGATTGTATACTTTCATCACATGTTGTCTCTGTTGTTTCATTCGGAGTACTACTAATCAGGCTTCCCACCTTAGCTTGGGTATCTAAAGAATTCGAAGTGGAGATTTTAACTTTTGGAATATGGAATCGAGATCCATTGTATATTTCTCTGCGATCTAAATTTTCATCTCCACCTTGTTCTTCTTCGTCATCTTCAGCATCTTCATCTTCTTCATCAGCTTGTGAATGTCGCTTTGAATGTCGACCAATCAGCTTTCTTTTGATCAATTCAAGCTCTTGGTTTCTTGATTTCGATCTTCTGATTGATTCCATTGGTGGAAGTAAAGGTATTTTTGATAAATCTACATTGCTACCATTTGGGATATGAAGTTCAGCTGATTTTGCTAAACCGGCTGGAACCGATTTTGATTTGTTCATTGATTTTGTGCTTAGTGGTCTTGAATGGATTTGCATTGATTTAGATTTGGGTATTGGACTTGGTGGAGTTCTTGAAGGACTTGAAGATTTCCTCTTCAAGAATTTATGTAAATTAAAACTGGTACTTCTTCCAACTTTGGAGCCTAAAGAACTAGGAGAGTCAGACAAATCCTTTTCCTTACTTTTATCCTTTTTCTTCAATCGAAGACTAGTGCTCTGGGGCATTGTAATACCAACTTTAATTATAGAATTAAAGGAATGGGATTAGTTTGAAATCAAAGTTTCTAGAAATTACAGTGGTAATGCTCCATTAATGTTCATACTAAGGTCCAGGTAAAAGGCAATCCCGAAATTCCGATTCCTCGCTTGATGTTCCCGAAAAAAAAATACTACTGCGCCACATTGCAAATTTCATTCTCCTGCTTTAATACCTTGAAACTGTATTATATAAACGATATAAGTAATATACAAACGAAATTATATATGAAAACCCTAACGATCCTCTGCCCATTCATTTTCTCTCCTGATGGCGGCTTCTTCTTCAGGTGTGAAATCGTTAACAATGTTAAAGGTTTTTCTGATTTCCTCAGGCGACTTGCCTCTAATCATTTCAGCCACAACTTTACAACCTGAGTTTAGTAGTGGCTTAATATTTAAATAGTTGGCAGCCAAAATAATTTCGTACAACATTTCTTGATCAACATTAAGAAAATTGTTGTCCCAAGGATCGATTGGAGTAGATTTTTTAGAATCATCATCTTGTTCATCGTCGGGAAAATTAGTATCTTTGTAGTGTTCACACCATTCTAAAATGTTCTTCATGACAGCAGATCTAACATTTTGAGTAGGAACTTCAATTGGTTGATCATCTTCTTCGTCGGAATCTTCTTCGCCTTCAGCAGGTAAAAGATTTTTTAACATATTTTTGATTAAAATAGATTTCTCGGCAACTTTTCGTTCAACAACAAACTTGTCACCATCAGATGTTATAATTTCAACTTTTCTTTCGGTGGTCATTTTATTTATGTGATCTGGTTAAAGAGTTTTGTAGCTAAAGGCAGTTGAAGGTTTGAACAGCCCATGGGAATTTTTTGATCAATTATTTTCAAAGTCAATCGCGTGTTTTACAACTATAAGTATGTTGCGTTTTTATTTTTTTTTTTTTTTTTTGAGAATGTGATTATTAGGAGGCCTTTGGTCTCTCAAAATATTTTTCGGGCAAAAATTATGAAAACATGAAATGGTTCAAAGTAAATAAGAATTATTTTAAATAGTAATGGTTACAAATTATTAATATTCCAATCAGCATTGCTGTGCAATTTTATTAATTAAACAACATAAAATGCACAAATGGAACTAACTATAAGTTAAATTCTTGCTAGTGGAAATGTCAAAATAATTGTTCAAACAAGAAAAGTATAATTGTAATAAAATATACTTTTTTTTTAATCATTTTATCCGTAGAATATTTAAAATGTTTTTTGAACCAGCTATACGGATAATGATGTAGAGCTAAATGTTGAAAAACAAATTCCTAGTCGTGACTTTCACTTTACAATAAAGTTAAAATTAAAAAAATCAAATTTTATTTTTTTCTAAATTTACCGGTTACTCAACTTAATGAACATTATCAAACAAAAAATTAAAAACTAAAAAACAAAACTAATAATATAACAGTCAGAAAACGGACAAATATCAAAATTTTCAACAAAACAAAACTAGTTCACAATCTTCGTGAGTTTAGAAATGAATATCAAATATTAATTTATAAACAAGCAAAACCTGCTATAGCCTTACAGTAATATCCTTAAAATACTAACGCAATTAAACCATACAGAAACCAAGGAACTGAACCAAATGCAGCACCTGCATCGTAAACTGTCAAAGTATCCAATGGTGATATAGAATGAGATTGAGACGCAAACATGGGATACAATTGGGTACTACTTCCTATTTTGGCTAAATCAGTTTTTAGTAAGTTATCATTGCTATTGTCACTAGCTTTAGAAATATCAATTACTATTGTGCTTGATTGTAAAGAATTAAATGAAAAACTGGAAACCTTTTCGGTCGTTTTTGTGACAGTTGGGATTTCCGGTGATATAACATTAGTGTATGGGGTTTCATTTTCATTACCTATAGCATCAACAGTTGTTGAGCAAGATGTTAAAGTTAAACTTGGGGCAACCGTTGAAACAAAATAATCATTTGTTATAACATTTGATTTATCGCACCCAGATCCATTAACATCCCCCGTGGCTGATGACGCCATTGATGATTTAGTGGTAAACCCTTTAGTGATCAAACCGCTTGTGCTAGTGATAGAGTTGTAAATTTTTGGTGAAACTGTGTTAGCATTGCTAATAGTCAGCTTGGATGAATAATCTGAAATGGTATAATTATTGTACGGCGGAATTATATTGGTTATTGGCGTTACAAAAACATCCTCCGAAGTAATCAAAATATTTTCACTAACACTATTGCCGCTATAAATGGATGAATGAAATAAAAGCATGGAGACAGATGTAAAAGTAACGCTATTTCTTGAGGTTTTAGGCAACACAATAACATCTTCACTGGTTGTCGTTACGACGCCATTGGAATTTGTGGTTGTAAACGTGGATGTGAATGTAGTAGGGTTGGAACCACTAGTAATTGTAATAGTGATGTATATACTGGTTGGAACAACAATAACATCCTCACTGGTTGTGGTAGGGACACCATTGGAGTCGGTCGTTGCAAACGTGGATGTGAATGTTGCTGGTGTGGAACCACTGGTGATAGTAACTGTACTGTATTGACTAGTTGGAACAACAATAACATCCTCACTGGTTGTGGTTGGGACACCATTGAAGTCGGTAGTTGCAAACGTGGATGTAAATGTTGCTGGTGTGGAACCACTGGTGATGGTAACTGTACTGTATTGACTAGTTGGAACAACAATAACATCCTCACTGGTCGTGGTTGGGACACCATTGGAGTCGGTCGTTCCATACGTGGATGTGAATGTAGTAGGGTTGGAACCACTAGTAATTGTAATAGTGGTGTATGGTGTGGTTGGCACAACAATAACATCCTCACTGGTTGTGGTAGGGACACTATTGGAGTCGGTCGTTGCAAACGTGGATGTGAATGTTAGTGGTGTGGAACCACTGGTGATAGTAATTGTATTGTATTGACTAGTTGGAACAACAATAACATCCTCACTGGTTGTGGTAGGGACACCATTGGAGTCGGTCGTTGCAAACGTGGATGTGAATGTTAGTGGTGTGGAACCACTGGTGATAGT
>JAKTSJ010000053.1:0-74304 GCA_030580115.1 Kregervanrija pseudodelftensis
AGTTCTAGACGTCAATCAATTATTAATTAATTGAATCTATTTTTCAGCTATTCAAACATTTGCTATTATTATACTTTTCAAAATTTAGCATAATTTTCACATGATTTAACCAATCATCATCTTTTTCAATCCTAGCATTGCCAGAAAAATACCTGCAACTAAATGCATTATGCAGTTACACTTAAGTAATGCCGAAGTCTTGTAATGTGACTTCTTTATGTTCTTGCATTAGTCACACGACATAACAAAATTGATGTCATGACATGCGTTCAATTCTGACATACAATTTTTGTTCATGTTCTGACAGCTTTACAAAATTTAACATAAGTTCCACTATCTCTACTTAAAAAAAAATAACCTCGAATGGAAAAGTTGAAAAGTTTAATTTTTTTACTTGTGATGAGTATAAGAGATTTTAAGTGTGCTTAAAAAATGGTTGTATAGTGTAGTGGTTATCACTTTCGGTTTTGATCCGGACAACCCCGGTTCGAATCCGGGTACGACCTTATTTGTTTATTTTTTGATCTTGTTTTTTTGCTATTGAAACGTTTTTTCATTTTTGAAAGCTAAATCAACGTATCTTCAAACAGCTGAGACACTCTTATACTTTAATTAAGATAATGTGCTTACTTATTAATTAATCAACATAATCAACATTATAAGAACAAATAAAAAAAAACAAAAAGCTTGAAAATGAAACGCGAATAAAACTTTTTTTTACTTTACGTAAACAGACAAGCTTTATGTACAACAGCTTCATCTTAAAATTGATTAGGATTGAAAAAAATCGAAATGGCGGAAGAAGGAGTCAAAAATAAAGATGCAAAAAAAAGCAATAGAAATTCGAATAGTCTTACACCTATTCGTGGAGAAATCAATTCAGATCCAAGCAATAATGAGCCAGTTTTAAGTTCATCACCCACTGATAGACAACCACGGAGATCATTTTATTACTCTTCTAGTGCAACATTTTCGAATCCAAATAGACAAAAGATTTTGGATGAGATTGATAAAGTTGAACGTTTAATTACACTAACTTTACAAGGTATAGATGAAGATTTATCAAAAGTTAATACTATTATTGTTGATAAAGTTTTACCGACTTTGGAAGATTTTAATCAACATTCTTCAAAAATATTTAATAACGTTAGTCACATTAAAGAATTTTTTGAAAATGCAGCAAATGTTAATATTCTCACCAAAAGAGATATTGAGTTGCAGAAACAACAACCTAATGAAACAGAAACAAATGAAGAATCAAACGAAGCATATGAATCAACAATTGGTACAACAGATTTATCAGAGTTTAAAAGTATTAAAAACAGATATAAAGAAAATTTTAGTGATAGTTTACAAAAAGAAAACGCTGAAACTACTGTTACTCAAAATATGAATGCCAAAAATGGTGAATCATCATCATCGATATATACAGAAACACCAAGCGTTATTAAAAGGCTTCTTAAAAGTCCTATTAAAATTGGAAGTAATCAAGAAGAAAAAGATGAAATTTCAACGAACAATTTTTCATTTTTACATGGTTTAAAGATACATGTTGATGATGAATCAACTGCTAAACACCCAGTTCAAAAAATGTCAATTGAACAATATCAGAGATCTTTAATTGATTACAATAAAAATAAATTGGATAATGATACATCAACAATAGTATTATCCAATAAAAATATAGATGGAAGTCGTAACAAAACACCGTTAAGTCCACACTCTGAAAGAAACAAGTATGTTAATGATTTAATTGCACAATATGATTCACCACCATGGGAAGAGCCACCTGAACTCGAATCAGCCAAATTTTTATCTCCTATTAGAAAGAAAAGAAAAAGAAGTATAAGTGGAAGTAGGAGTAGGAGTAGGAGTAGGAGTGGGAGTGGGAGTAGAAGTGCGAGTTCAGCAGGGAATTCTTCTATTCACGAGAATAAAGAAGGTGAATATGAAACCAGTGATGAGGAGAGCATTAGATTTCCAATGTCACCGAAGTATGGAGCAGGTGGTAAACTATTAAGATCAGAAAAAGGTAGACAAATTGCATTAAACTTTGCACGTTCTGAGTTAATAGCCAATCATCCTATTTTATCATTACAACCTCGAAATACAACAAATGGAAATGATGCTGCTATCGCAAGTGCTAATGTAACATCGAATACTGTGGATACGTTTTATTCTCTTGATACGTCTTCAACTTTTGAAGATCCCCCTCAGTTACTGTCAGAATTACTTATCCAAAGAGAACGTCAGCGAAAAGAGGAAAGCAAAGAGCAAAGGCAAGATAGTGGAGAGGAACTCATAAGTAAAGAGTCACAGGAGAGTGTGATTCCAATTTCTAAAACACAAGCGGCACATAAAGAAGGAGATATTGTAGAGTGAATCCGTTATATAGGAAAATAAATTCAATTAATGACTGTATTATTAATAAACAATTTATGGAAATATCGTACGAAAAGGACCAATTCGCACATAATCGCCGAAATTCTGATTTTGTTATTGTTTTTTTTTTTTTTTTTTTTCTTTCACCACCTTAATACTAATTTCTGATTTGATGTTATTCAAAACAACTGGTATACTACATAATTTCATAATCTTTTCTTGCGAATATATATACCCAACTATATCCAACTATATCCAACTATATTACGATTTACTTTGTTTGGAATGTACTGCAACTCATATAACACTGTATTCACTGATCACTTGTGCGTTTATCCTTTTTGAAAAATACCGTCAGAATATGTCCTGCATAGATGAAATAATAAATATTTATTCGAACAATACATTAAAGAGTGAGATAATACTTCGAAGAAAATGTGTTCAAACAAATAATAACAACAATAGTAATATTAGTGTTAATATTAAGAGTACCAATAACATCTTTAATAAAAATGGTGGTTACAAAAACAACAACGACTACAATAAAAATAATGATAATACAATGAGGCAAAATAAAGTGACAAATGCAATAATAATTTCAAAAAATATTAAAGTTAGTATCATGCTGATTCTATTTAGCGTTTTAGTCTGTCTGATATTAATAAAAAAAGTTGATTTTGAAAATCGACTATTATCTTTGGATCCAATATCAAACGCAAGCATGGGTAATTTCGATTCAATAATAAACAATCAAG
Organism: Kregervanrija pseudodelftensis; assembly: GCA_030580115.1. NCBI lineage: Eukaryota > Fungi > Ascomycota > Pichiomycetes > Pichiales > Pichiaceae > Kregervanrija > Kregervanrija pseudodelftensis. The sequence continues at coordinate 3,138 of JAKTSJ010000053.1, forward strand.
ATCAAAATTTTGAATTTTTAGAATGTTGCAAAGTTAATAAAGATAAAATGTTCGATGAGCTCATAGGACCATTTGAGTGGGATCCAGCTCCACTGGAGCCGTTTAATAAAGAGACGTTGATGGCTGTTGGCTGTATGGTTATTTTAAGTTGCTACTTGATATTGTAGATCAGGCTGTATTTATATATATTTAGTTAATAAGAAAAAAGGACAATTTTATATTTTTAAAATTGGAAACTGCAAATTTTACAATAGACTTATTGCCGTTACGGCAAAGCGTAGGCCTTATCTTTAATCATTTTGAGCCGAAGTCATTTCCTTTTTCCATTTATTGTATTTTATCTGAGGATCGCGTATTGACAGCATAAAAACTTTTTGTTTTCCCCTATTTTGATTCAGATTTTTTAACTGGTACTTCTACGCTTAACACATCAGGTTCCATAGTATAATGACTGTTACAAATGTTGCAACTTACCAAGAAATAGCTGAAAAAAAAGCGAAATCTAACCTTTCAAAGATTCCAGAGGAATGGATTTTATCTTCAATTCCTGCACCTGAGGAAGAACCGAATGTAAATTCTTATTTAGACAAAATTTTACCTGCTAAAGAACTTTCAATTACTTCTAAGCCGGCAACAGAGTTATTGAAATTACAATCTGAAGGCAAATTAACCGCAGTTGAAATTTGTCAAGCTTATTGTCATAGATCTGCATTGGTTCACCAGCTTACAAACTGTTTAACTGAGATTTTTTATGACAGAGCTTTTGAAGCTGCCAAAAAATTGGACGAATATTTCAAAGAAACTGGTAAATTCAAAGGTTCACTTCATGGTATACCTGTTTCTCTTAAAGATCAGTTAAATCTACCAAATATTACTACGGCAATTGGTTATGTTGCGCCGCACATTTCTTTTGAACTTGAAGCCAAAATTACCCATAAGAAAACTCCTGAAGATTTTTCGTTATTAGCACAAATCTTGGAGAATGAAGGTGCCGTTTTTTACGTTAAAACGACCGTTCCAATGGCAATGCTTGGTAATGAAACTTCTTCAAATCTGGGAGAAACTCTTAATTCCATTAATAGACTTAATGCCCCAGGTGGCTCTTCAGGCGGTGAAGGTTCCTTATTAGGGGGTCATGGATCAATAATTGGTTTTGGAACCGATATTGGTGGATCTATCAGAACACCAAGTTTGATTCACGGTTTATATGGTTTAAGAGCATCATCCAACCGGTTCCCATATTTGGATATTGCAAATTCCTATCCTGATCAAGCGGTAGTTTGTTCTGTTGTTGGCCCAATGTGTCGCTACTTATCCGATTTAGAATTGGTCTCCAAGATAATCTTATCTAGTCCATTACGTGAAAAAGATCCTAAATGTGTTCCATTAAACTGGGATGATTCAGAACTGGAAAAGGTTTTAGCAAAGGATGATATTAATATTGGTATGTTCACTTGGGATCATGAAGTTATGCCACATCCTCCAATCTTGAACGGTATGGAAAAATCGAAGGAAAAATTAAATTCTAAAAATACTGGATTTAAATGTTATGATCTTGGTAAACCGCCCGTTGAACATTCTAAACTTGCAAAATTATTGGTTAGTTTATACGATACCGATAATTTAACGGAAGTGGAACAATTTTGTCAGTTAGGTGGCGAACCACTGTCAAAATTTATAACAAAAAATTTTATTAGACCAGGAAAAGTTGATACTATTACTGATTATTTTGAAAAAGCTTCAAAAAAGTATGAATATCAACAAATTTATGATAAATTCTGGGATGAAACTTCCAAATTGACAGATAATGGTGAAAAAATTGATTGTATTATAATGCCTGGTATGTCAACTACATCTTGGGCTCTTGGTGAAAATGGCGAAATTGCAAATTTTTACACTAGATCATTAAATGTTTTAGATTATACCGTTATTACTATTCCCATTGGCAAAACATCAGAATCTGATGAGCCTTTTGAAAGATCGAATTTTACCGACGACCATGATAGAAGAGTCTGGGAATATTATGATCTGCAAAAACAAATTGGCAGTCCAATTGCTTTACAGCTAGTCTGTAAACGTTATCAAGAAGAAAAATGTATTGCACTGGCTCAAAAAATTGTAAACGTTTTAGAAGGTAGCTAATCTACAATTTTACAGTCCTTTTTTTTTTGCAATTGTTTTTTTTTTTTTTGCATTTCAATTCTACTTTTTATTATTTAATTTTAACAATGAGCAATTTGTTTAAAATCGTGACAAAAATTAATTATTTTTTATGAATATATACAGAAAAATTATAGTTAATAATTAGTAGGTTTCACTCTTTAACAAAATAGAACCATCTAATAAATCAACATCTTGGATTGTAGCATCTTCAATTAAGTCGCCAATTTCTACATTTTTAAATAAATCTTTTCTATTACTTGATTTTGATTTATCACTTAATGCATACCAACTTGTTTCTAAAATACCTCTAACACCGTAATCTAACATAACGACATCTATTAAACCTGAATCGGAAGGTTTCTTCGTAACGATAACACTGAAAATTTTGGCATTACCTCCTGATTTAAGCTGTAACTGTTTTAATGCCATAAATGTGAAAAAACCAATAATTTTTTTAGAAATTTTACTATTCAATTCATCTTTAAATTTTAATTGCAAGGTTAAATAATTAATTTGATCTTGGGAAAACAACGGTTTACCTGTTGAAATAAAGGAATGCATTTGCCAATGATTGATAAAATCCCAAAATCTTCTAAGTGGTGATGTAACAGTAGCATAAGAATTTAGGTTTAAAAATTCATGTCTACCACAATAAGGTGCAATTGTTGATTTCGTTAAATATTCTTGAAAAATTGTTAAATCTTTAAATGTTAAATCATTTTTTTTCGTCAAAACTTCATTTTTGAATGAAGTTAATTCAGGTGATAAGTCTAATGGTTGTTGAATCTTATAGATTGCCGGAATATTATTTGATTTAAAATATTCTGCCGATATATGATTTGTCATAACCATGATTTCAGAAACAAGTCGTTCTGATGTTGAATTTGAACTTGAATCACCTTCAACATAATCATCACTCTCCATTTCTTTAAATGTCAAATGAATTTGTTTATTTTCATCCTCAGCGAAATCTTTAATTTCTTTACGATAATTCAATTTATCGAATAATGAAACACGTCCCTTTTCTGATGCTTTTTTCTGCAGATTATTTGAAATAAAACTCAAATTTTTTAAGTCTTGTTTTAATTGAGCAATTGGAATAGATGTTTCGTTTGAAACATTATGTAGAACTTTTTCACCTTTCAAATTATCATTTAAAATTTGATTGACGGAATCATAGTCAATCCTAATAAATTTATTTGCAGTACCAAAATTAATACCTTCATTATTTTCTAAAATTTCCACTTCTCCGCTTTTAAGGTTATATTTAAAACTAACTTTTAAAACTCTTGTTTCTTTGTTAAAATAACCTAATTGAATTTCTTCACCAAATGATTTAGGTAATAAAGTAACGGCATTTCGACCAACTAAATCCGGTAAATACAAAGTAAGGCCTCTTTCAAATGCAATTTGTGAGATTAAAGAACCTGTTTTCAAAAATGATGAAGGATCGGCAACGAAAGAGCTAACTATAAATTCTTCGTCGTTTAATTTTTTAATCGAAACACCATCATCAATTTCTAGAGGATCTTCGGAATCAATACAATAAACCACATCGTCAAACAATGGCCTTTCAGTGCTATGGCAGTCATATGATAAATCAATATAATCATTAATATTTTGCTTTTCAATAGAATTATAATAAAACTCTTCAAAATCACATTTCGCTGATATGTCGTTATTTGGAATCATGGCCAAATCCCACCATTTAGTTGGATCTTCCCTAATTGAAATTTCGCCCAAATTCAAAAGCAAATCATAAACACAACTTCTTGTAATATCGACAGGATTATATGGTGGTAGCATTCTAATAATTTTTAAAATAAATGATTCTAAAACGCCGTTATTTATTGAACCTGTACAATATAACTTTAATAAATCAATAAATTCCTTGTAAAATTTTGGTTCTTTTAAAATATCTGACTCTTTATCTAATTTTGTAGTAAGATATTTTGCAAAATCTTTATATGAATCCTCATGATTTTTAAAATGCTGTACCATTCCATTAAATTTGACAATTCTTCGTAATGGTAAAATCAACACATATGAAGTTAAATTTTTAAATGAATCATGGGAATAAATTTGATTGTTTTTCCTTAGACCTAACATAAACGCATAAAATTTAAAAATATCTAAATCTGAATTTAAACTAACAGAACCTTCTAACGCTTTACCTAATGAAATATTATCAAACTGATTACTGATTGATAATTCTTCAGAAATGTGATCAAATAGTTTTTTATATGCAATATTAACATCATCCTGGCCTTTCGAATTTAAATTTTTTATTAAGACCTGAAGATCAGTTTTTTCAACCGCTTTATATAATTGATAGACTGACAATTGAATTGGGGATTCGTGCGATTGTAAAACATTATGCAAAACCTCTAATTTCAAATTTGTTTGAGGTAAATGTTTCCACGAATTTGTAACAATATAAGTTATCGTTTCAGATATTATACCAGCTAATATTGATGGTAAAAGAAACGATTTAACGGTATTCGAACCAGATTTTGACCTAGCAACTGCACTGTCAAAAATTTTATTTCTTTCAATAATGTCTTCAAGTTTGTATCTTGGTTTACCAATTGGTGCAACCGAGCCATCAGAATAATCTTTTAAAAAAATGTCTTCATCCATGACACAATTTTTGAACCATTCTTTTGGGAAGATGTTTGGAAGTTTCAAACCCATTTTTGATCTTGAAACAAATTGAATTTCACCATATGCATTAACTAAGGTATATCTTGGGTCTTCGGGCGTTTTTGGAATTTCAACAACGACTGCCAAATCTCCTTTTTCAAAACTGCCTGATAAATCCACAAGATCACCAACACTGACCTCTGAAAAATACAAATTTTTCCAAGAAACAGTTCTCTTGATTGGACCAAAGTTTTTGATTAAATGTTTCTTGATTAATTTTCTGTTATCTTCAGTATCAGAAAAATCAAATAATTCCGGTAATTCTAAATTTTTAAAAGTTTTAGAAATCCATAATTTATTTGGTTCAATATATCTAATATTTGATCTAAATTTAACATCTTTTCTTAAATTATTAATATCGACATTAGAAGCTTGTTCAAACAATTCTTCTGGAGTCTTGATTCTATTTTTAATTTCATTAATATCAGGTTTTGAACGTAAATTTGCACGACTTCTATATTTTATTACAGTATTTGAAAATTGACGATTTTGGATAATAATACTAGCTATCAGAAGTTTACGGTGATGAACTTTAACTAATCGCTGAGCTTGAATCAAGCTACTTCTTCGATTCAACATTGCTTATGAACTGAATTAACGTATTTGGTAAAAATTACTGTTCTTATTATCAAAATTGGAATGTATCATGAATTACAAAAAAAATTTTCATTACAATTCAGAACGCGAATTATGTTTAACTATCAAGTTTAAATGATATATATACTGTATAAAAGATGGAACGTCAATCGCTATTAGATATTTATATATTGCTATATATGTTGATATAATTTACTTTTAGAAGATTTTACTTAATACACCATCTAACTGTTTACCATCAGATTTCATTTTCATTGACTTATCTGCATTTGCTCTATTTGTAGCCACAGATCTCTGCTTGAAATTTCTTCGTATTTCAACGTGATCATCATTGGCAGGTTTTCTCTTTTTATTTTCTTTAACTCTTTGAATTGTTTTATTTGTTTCAACATTTTTAATATATGTTTTATTTAATTTTTGAGCTTGAGATAATTCTGCTTGCATTTTACTTTCTCTAACTTCAATTTCTCTATTTAATGCATTTGTTAAATCAAACCACTTGAAACCTTTTAAATATTTGACGTTCATAACATCATCATGATAAAAACCACGTTTTTTACCGCCTAATATATTACCATTTAAAGTTTGACTAGCAACTTTTGCATCTTTTTTATTTGAAAATTCACACCAACCTTCATCAAACTTTTTTCTTTTGTTTCCTCCTGATTTGACTCTATTTTTATGAATTTTTGGATCTTCAGGTTTCAAAAATATACGACCAACTTCACCAAATCGTAACATAATTTGTCTTAATTTCATTGGTTTCATATATGGTGGAAGTGATGAAAGATAAACCACACCAGTTTTTTTAATTTTCTTTTGCTGTTTTTCCAACTGTTCTGGAGTTAATTTTTTGACTGTTTTAACATCTAATTTGGAGTTTTTATCCTGGTTTGTAGTTTTACTATCACCCGCATCATCTTCATTTTCGTCATCTAAAAATCCAAAATATTGGTCTTCATCATCTAATATCTCTGCATCATTATCGTCGTCATGGTTATCCGCATCTTTACTATCAAATACAGACTTTAATTTCTTTGGAATTAGTTTCGTAACATCTTCATCATCGCTTTCATTGTCACTGGAACCATCTTCGCTATCTGAAGAATGAGTATCATGAAGTGATTCGACACGGTTCGCCTTTTTTTTGGTCAAAATTTGAGGATTATTACCCTCATCGTCTGAAGAGTCAAAATATTTATCTAGATCAGACATAATGTAACTGATTTCACTATTATTTGCAGACCCAATAAAATAAACTAAAAATTATCCAACACTAACAATAAATTAAAAAAAATTTTATAACTTTTTTTTCTACGCGATCTGAATTATTCTTATTATGAAAAATTCACTCAATGAAACGAAACGAAACGAAATGAATAATCAAACGAATTGGACTTCACTATGAATTACGTTTAACTGAATTGGTTGAACTTAATCCATTATTTAAATAATAATATTATAACTTAAATAATTCACCAGATTCGCCAAATTTTAAAACCATTTCGACAGCACAAGCACCCCAATCTTCACCATGATTATGCATTGTACCTTCAATTAGACCAGCTCTTGCTTGGGCTTGTTCTTCAGTTAAACAAGTTAGAACTCCAAATATAATGGGTTTTTTGATTTTAAATTGTAAATCCATCAATGCATGAGAGACAGAATCACAAATATATTCAAAATGCATGGTAGAACCTTTAATTAAACAACCAATTGGAATCACAACATCAACTTCATGTTTTCTAAACATTGCCATAGTACCGAATGGTAATTCATATGCACCAGGAACTGATTCAACAACTATATTTTCCTCCTTGACTCCGAATTCTTTAAGTTTTTTAATTGCACCATTGACTAATGCATCAATAATTTTCCTGTTCCATCTAGCATGAACAATACCTATTCTAACATTCTTACCGTCGTAACTTTGATCAATTTCTCCCAATCCTTTAATAGCCATACTTAAAAAATTGTATATACTTACAGCGATGTGAGCAAAGGAACAAGAACTGAACAATTAAATAATCAAATATGGTAATTAAATCATTTTATTTTTTTCTCACCTACGGTGAATTACTAATATTATTATCAAATAATTAGATAAGCAGTGGCAATTTTTCTTATTAATACCTGAAAAAATAATCACTTGATAATTGCTTTACAGCTAAGTTTTCAGTAGTTCAGTGGTTCGGTTCAATCGTTCATCTGTTCAATCGTTCATCTGTCTGTTCAACTGCTTACTTATCTTTAAAACAGACGCCGAAATATTGACAAATTTTGAATGAACAAAAATAATACTCTTTAATTGTCAAGCTGTAAATAGTCATGTTTATTTTAGTGGAAATAATCAATCATGTTTTAAATTATAAATATTTAATAATTGCAGAAATCTCTGAGTTAGAAATCTTATTCAATCAGATATGTTAGAATGCCAGGTTTGATCTTATATAACATTATTTTACAAAATCATTTTACTTTGTTCAAGTTTTGGGAATAGTCACAACACTTGAATCTGGTAAAATATATACCCATCATCTTATTTTTATATAAGGTTAACAAGACAATTCAAACAAAAATAAGTGAAGTCGCATCCTGTCATTTTTTTCATATTTTGCCTTATTAAAATCACTTTTCGTGTCGGTGTACAAACTAACTAAGATGCTTTCAAGAAAGCGGACGTATCAAAAGACTAATAATGAAAATATAGATACTCTAACAGAGGACGGTTTATTAACTACGCAGATAAAAAGGCAAAAGGTTGATTCAATTGTAGGTCATGCTGCAATATTATACAGTTTAGATTCAACTAAATATTCCAATATTGAAATACCCGAAAAACAAGCAATTAAAATAGGTAGATCAAAGTCAAAAAATAATGATATAATTATAAAATCGGCTGATTGTTCTTCAATTCATTGTGAATTCATAATTTCACCCGGATTAAATGATAACAAAAGTATAATAATTACAGTAAAAGATTTAAGCTCAAATGGTACATATTTGAATGATATTGTAATTGGTAAATATAATTCAACAATCATACGTGATGGCGATAAAATTTCATTTGCTTCAAGCATGCATTATATTTTAAAATATAGAATTAACAGTAAAAATAAAAATAATAAACATTCAAAATCATTTTTTGATAAATACATTTTAACAGATAAATTATTAGGTACTGGACACTATGCACAAGTTAAGGAAGCAGTTGATAGAGAGTCGGGCAAAATTTGTGCTGTTAAGATATTTCATCCGACAAATAATGATAATGATAATAATCAATCAATTCAGTTAAATAGAGAGTTGAATATTTTAACAAAACTAAATCATAAGAATATAGTTGGATTTTATAATACATTTTTAGAACCGGTTAACAAAAATTCATTAACAACATATCTGGTTTTGGAAAAGATTAACGGTGGTGAATTATTCAATAGGATTATTAAAAAGGGTAAACTTTCACAAAACGAATCAAAAGAAATAACAAGACAGTTATTAGAAGGTTTAATATACTTGCATACAATGGATCTAGTACATCGAGATCTAAAACCTGAAAACATTTTATTAGATATTAAAACAAGCTCTTGCAAATCTCTTGAAAAAATTGAACCATGGGACTTAGGTGAATTGGAGGTTAACGTTAAAATTGCAGATTTTGGATTGGCTAAATTTATTGGTAAATTGCAGTTTACAAATACATTGTGTGGGACACCTGCATATGTGGCACCAGAAGTTTTAGTTAATTCACAATTGAGAAAATACAATAAGTCTGTTGATATGTGGTCAGTGGGGGTTTTATTATATGTTTGTATTTGTGGTTTCCCACCTTTTAGTGAAGAGCTGGGACCACCATCAATGAGAAATCAAATTTTAGAAGGTAAATTTGCATTTTATTCTCCATATTGGGATGAAATCGATGATTTGATATTGGATTTAATAAGCCGATTGCTTGTTGTTGACCCGAACAAAAGATTAACCGCAGTTGAAGCACTAAATCATCCCTGGTTTAGTAAAGGAGGTAGTGCCATTACTAACGGTATAATAACTAACAATGAAGTTATTTATGATGATATGATAAGTTTACGTGCTAAACAGTTATCGGTTAGAATTCCGTCAAGCTCTAGAGGTTATTCATGTGAGCCAATAAGTTTAAAACAGAGAGTAGAAACTGGTTTAAATGATGAAAAAATCTTACAAACGTTTTGTGTTTTTGACAAAAATGTACAAAAAGAAGGGGAAGACGCTGATGGCGATACATCAATGAATTAAAACTACTTTATAGATCTATTTATACAATTTATTGGAAATTGAATGTAACTTTATTATTAATTTTACTTAATGTTATAAACAGCAATTCTACCATCTTTGTAACCTATAAACATCCACCTTTTATCAAAACCTTCTTCTCTATTTTTTCTAACAATATTTTTGGATCTGCCATTATTGTATGTCACGTCATTACTGTGCTTCAATTTATCAAATTCCATTTGTTTTTTAGAAAACATAATTACATTTGGCCTTTGCGTCTGTAAATCTGATGAAGATTGAATATCTTCAGATTGACTGTCTGTTCTATCTTTTGAATTCCAGATTGATGGAATCTGTCTACGTAATTTAAACAGAAATTTTAAAATTTTTTCATCATTATATTCAAAAAACCTTGTATAACCGTCCCAAGTAATCAATGCAATTATATTAAAACAAGGATCAATACAAACATCCGAAATACCTTTATGATGAACATCAAATGTATTCGAATTAAATGTATCAATATTCAAAATACAAATTTTGCTACCTGTTGAGCCAACAATTAAATTTTTTCTTAGTTCATCAAAATAAATTGACGTAACTGGGTTTGGTTGTAATGTTTTATCTTCAAACATTTGTTCGGTTTTGATGTTTTCAAAATTTGTAATTTTATAGATTATAACTGATCCACTTTCGTACCCAACACAAAAAAGATTACTTGAAATCCATTTAATTTTCATTATGACACCATTGTTATTGGTATTATCATTATTATTATTATTATCATTATTATCATTATTATTATTATTATTATTATTATTATTATTACCATTGTTATTACCATTATTATCATTGTTATTACCATTATTATCATTATCGTTATTAGTATCATAATTATCATTACCATTTTCATGATCATTATTATTATTTTTTATTAAACGTTTTAATTTCTCAAAACTTTTTTCTTTACTTAAATCGACAACATATAAATCCATGTTATTTGAATCGATGGTTGCAGGGGTCAATAAATAACCCAGTTGATTTATATCGATGTTTGAAAAATTCATTATATTAACAGGCATTTCAAATAAAATTGGTGGCATTTTTGAGTTTTCTAAAACTGGTAGTTTCCGTTGCAGTGGAGCAGTAAAAATAAATCCTGACATTGGTTGAATTGGGTTAATAAATTCAATTAGTTTCCAAATTTTAATTGTACCATCTTTCGAATGTGTGATTAATGAACCAAAACTTTCTGAAACTTTGGGCAATTCAAAATCTAATGTTGAAGAAGGTGACCATTCCAAACCTAATTGTTTCAAAGTTAAAATTGGAGAACCCGATTCATGAGCTTGCCATAAACCCATCGGACGATGGGTAGATAAATTCCACCAAATTATAATACCTGAATCATCGGCTGTAAGTAAAGTAGGGTTTAAAATTGGATGTTTTTGAAATGTGACAGTTGACGGAACATAAAAAAGGGATATACAGGTTATTTGTGAACTGTGCGATCTAAGAGTTGTAACCAATTTTTTATCAATCATTCTAGGTAAATAAATGTGTTATAATCATTGAAAAAGATTGATAATTCCGTTGATATCGATACTGAAATCGAAAATTATATCTACGCTTAAAACATCCTTGCACCTAGAGATGCAGGATATTATCGGCTCTACTACATTAGATTTAGTTTAACTGCCAGTTGTAAGATAGCAGGTAATAGTTTTTGCAACAAGGTTATGTTGAGCTTACTACATCGAAGATTTTTTACAACCGGTAGAATCCAACATTCAGCTGATTTTTCACATACAATTATTGGTGGAGGAGTTGTAGGACTAGCTATTGGAGCTGAATTAGCCAAGCAGTCACCGAATAATAATGTTTTAATAATTGAAAAGAACGCAGAATACGGTCAAGAAACAAGTAGTAGAAATTCTGAGGTTGTTCATGCAGGAATATATTATCCAGTGGATTCTTTAAAGACCAAATTATGTATCGAAGGTAAAAACTTTATATATTCCCAAAAGGATAAAATTCCTACTAGAAGATGTGGTAAATGGATTATTGCACAAACTGAAGAGGAAAGAAGTTACTTGGAGGAATTGCATGAAAAATCGAAATTGATTGGAGTTGAAACAGAGTTTATTTCAATTAAAAAGGCAAAATTGGCTGAGCCATTAATTAGAGCTAATTGTGCCATTTTAAACTCACCAACAACGGGTATAACTTCAGCACATGGACTTATGGATTATTACTATACAATCTTTCAAGAAAACGAGGGAAATTTAGCATTGGGCACGAAAGTTACTGATATTGGATACAATAAAGGTGAAGCATTATATGAGATTGTTACTGAAAGTAAAGAAGAAGAAAACGAGAACTTTGTCATTAAAAGTAATAATGTTATCAACTGTGCTGGATTGTATGCTCCGAGAGTCACCAACATGATTTTAAAAAATAAAAACGAAAATCACGTGAAGTCTTATTACGCAAAAGGAAATTATTTTAGTTATATGGGACCTAATCCACATATAAACAGGCTAATTTATCCATGTCCAACACCTGGAGTGGCTTCGTTGGGTACACATTTGACCATTGATTTGGGTGGACAAGTTAGATTTGGGCCTGATCTGGAATGGGTGGATAACTGTGTAGACTACAAAGTAAATGGTAAAAATTTAGACAAAGCTGTTGAACAGGTTAAACTGTACTTCCCAACAGTTAGAAGAGAACAACTAACTCCTAGTTACAGTGGAATCCGACCAAAGCTAATTGGACCGGGTGATAAACGGTTTATGGATTTTGTCATTAGAGAAGAGTCGGGGCACCCTGGATTTGTAAGCTGTCTTGGAATAGAAAGCCCAGGATTGACATCATCGTATGGGATTGCACAGCATGTTGTGAACTCTTTTTTTAAATAAATAAAAATAAACAATAAAAATAGAAACTATATATTCATACGGACATAAACATGGATATTCATAAAAACATCATATATAAATAGGTGGAGCAAACCGATTGGTAAAAAAAAAAACCATGCAATCCTATTGTTAATGTGAGGAGATGATGGAAAAACTTATTTCTTTTGCAAATATTAATCCGATGAAATATATCGCTGTTTTTTTTTCATGCAGTGACTGGAACGTGTATCTGCGTTCGGATTTTCTATACTGCCCTCAAAGTGTTTATTACTTGACTGAAACTTTTACTTCTAAGGTATAACAAACGATCAATAGTAATTTTGTTACTTACGTCCAGAATCTTTTCAATCCTTGCACTTGTTGTTGTTTAAGAGCACATTCATATTCACGGGTCTTTTCAGCAATCTGTAAAAATTTGATATCATACAGATCATAAAAGTATATCTGGATTTTTATTAAATTTTTAATTTCCAATTTCCAATGTCCACGTCCACGTCTACGTCCACGTCTAATTTATCAAACTCAAATAAGTCAATAAAGTTAGAATCGGAACTGGATTTAGAGTTTGATTCAAATTCAGACTCAACCTCAAACTCAAACTCAAACTCAAACTCAAACTCAAACTCAAAGTTAGATTTAAATTCAGACCACCATTCTAACCGTCAGCATGGCAATAACCCATTTCTACCACCGCTACCAACAAATGTTTTCATTCAGCAAGCTTGTGATTCTTGTAGAAAAAGAAAATTGAAATGTTCAAAAGAAGTTCCTAAGTGTTCAAAATGTGCTGATCACAAATGGGATTGTGTCTATTCTCCAAGAACTGTTAGATCTCCTTTAACTAGATCGCACTTGACAAAAGTTGAAAATAGGGTCAAACAGCTTGAAAACTTACTAAAAAACATGATTCCAAACGAAGACTTAGATTTGGTTCTTAAAACATATAACTCATCAAAATCCAACAATAAAAAGACAAACAATACCAGTAAAAAAAATTATAATGATACCAATACGAACACGACCAAGCCAAACATGAATACGAATACGAATATCAATAGAAATAATAGTACTAATACCCATTCAATATCCTTAGAAAGACCAGCTCCAAAATTACCAGATGAATTTCTAACAGATTCAACCCATCAAACTTCTTTTGAATGGTCAGAATCCGATAATAATTCAAAATTTAAAATAATTCAATCACCAACTCAATCGCCAAATTCAAATTCAAATATAAATTCACGTACAACTTCAAATTCAAACTCGTCAACGAATTTATACTCCTCCTTCCCTTCTCCAAAATATTCTAGAAATCAATCTTCTTATACTTCGCTTGATGGAATGGGTGCAAATCCTTCCGTTAAGTCAGGGTTTTTGGGCGCAGGGTCAAGTTCAACTTTTTTAAGAATAATGAAGGCTGAAGATTTGAATGATAAACTTTTCAATAATAATGACGATTTACTTGAAGATTTTGAGGAACAAAACTCTTCAAGTTTTAACCTAAATCTGCTAAACTCAAAAAAATTTCAAATTAAATTTATTGAATCCTATTTCACTCATTATCATACCTCTTATCCGTTAATAAATAAAACAAAATTTTTCCAGAAATTGGAAAAAATTGATTTTCAATTACAATCTTCACTATCTGCCCTATTTTACACAATATTAGCATTAGGTTGTTGGTGCATTTATGGTGACTCAACAAATTACGATCTTTACTATTACCAAATGGCGAAAAGTTATCTAATGAAAGATAATTCTTCAGTTTTTGAATGTGGTAATATAGAATTTTTAACAACTTTAGTTTTGTTAAGTAACTATGCTCAAAAAAGAAATAAGCCAAATACAGGCTGGAATTACTTAGGTTTGGCCGTTTCAATGGCAGTTTCGTTAGGTATTTATAAAGAAATTGAAAACAAAAACTCAGTTAAAAATTTTGAATCTGAATTTTTAGATTCGGAAATTAAACGTCGTATTTGGTGGTGTCTCTATATATTTGATGCTGGTGCTGCAATAACTTTTGGTAGGCCATCACATTTACCATCACCTGAATTAATTGACATTAAGTTACCAATTAATATTAGCGATAGTGAACTAGAAAATCTATTAAATGATAATAATGATGGCGGCAAAATCGACAAATCTTTATTGGTTGATAGACCGCATCCAACGATTTATTCCGCTATGATTGAACAAACAAAGTTAACAATTTTAACTGATCCATTTTATACAAGAATGATTTCCAAGAATCGTCCAACTTTGTTGGAGTGCCATGCAAAAAATAAAAAACTAATAGAATTTATCAATGAATTGCCAGGCTATTTTAACGAAGATGATTCTAAAGTATTTTCCAGTTATTTTAATAATGATCCATCGACAATGCCAGAATGGTTTGCATTATCAAGATCACGTTTAATTTGGCGAATTAAAAATTTGCAAATTTTGTTATTTCGTCCTTATATCTGGCAAAAGATTGTCTTAATTTCCACAAATCCGTCGGATTCAACAAAAGAATTTTGCTTATCAGAAGATTCTAAAAATGCTCGTCGTCACTGTCTTAAAGCTGCAACTGAAACAATTCGTTCAATTAATTCGTATTTGTCTCAACCAAATAGAAGGTTATCAACATTATCTGTGTGGTATACAACATATTTTCTTTTTCAAGCAGCTCTTATACCTTTGTCGTGTCAATGTTCAAATCCAACTTCAAAGCATAATATGGAATGGTGGTCAGATATAACTTCTGCGAAAAAGGCATTACAAATTTTAAGTAATTCAAATCCAACATGCAAAAAACTAATTTATATGATTGATGGAATTTTAGATCGTCATAATGCAATTTTAGATATCCCTGGGGGTGATGAATTGTTGGAAACTAAATCTAATAATAACAACAATAATAAACGTTCAATACATTCAAATAATATTGATAATCTTAATAATATTAATATTCCAAATAAAAAGTCTTATGTTTCATTATTTTCGAATAAATCAAGTTCAGTATCATTACCATGCAATACTAAATTAAATCAAGATGATGTTATAATGAATGATGGATTAACAAGTCAAGCTGTCAATTCAATATCTGATAATAAAGTATCCAATTCATTATCTAATTTACCAAATTCTTTTAATGATAATAATTTTATTAACAATGTTTTCAGTCTAAATTCGTTTACTGGAACTTTAGAGCATTTAACAAATTCAATGGGTGCAGTTCCAAGCATGAATCTGGGATTTCAAGGTGCGGAATCAGGAACGGTATCATCAAATAATTCTGTTGACATGAATGTAAATTCAAATAACTCAAATAACGCCAAAAGTAATTTGGGTAAAGAAGAGTTATTAAATGATATTTATTCAATGATTTTTGATGAATTCACTGATCCTATGGCATTTGGACTGAATGGAGAGAATATTGTTAGTGTTGGTAACAAATCCAATGTTAGGGATTGAGATAAAAAAAATTATATATACAATATATGCCTTCTACGTAAACTTCTACTTTTAATACATAGTAATCTTCTTTTACAACATATATCGTACCATGTCCAATAACTATTAAAATAAACAAATAAAACAAAAATAAATTAAAATAAAATAAAGTAAAACAAAAAAAAAAACTATATATGATCCATTTCATTACAAAAATACTTTTATTTATCATCATCACGGTGCTGCAAAGCAATGTTGTTTCCATTCATGACATTCTCAGGTCTTAAATTATCATCCAAATTTCTGACGGTATAAACCTTGGCCGATCCCCTTCTTGAATTAATACTACTATCATCCTGAATTTCAGAGTCATTCAACTTGACATCTTTTTCAACATTATTATTCTCAGCGCCAATTTCATTTCTCAAGCTACTTGTACGAGGACCTGCAATCAGTCCTTGAGATCCATAAAGGCTGAAACTCGACATACTTGGGTGTAGTGTGCTAGTTGGATCAAATGGCGAACTGGATCTTGATCTAAGTAACGGTGAATGATATATGGTATCATTATCACTTTCTTCAACTTCATCATCTCTTAAGGAGCCGACCCCAGTTGAATGCCCCAAATTACCGTTAATAGATTCAAATGTACCACTTCCTTCCAACTCATTTTCAGCTTGTTTTAAAGTGGGCCACATGTAACTATTAAATCGATTCTTTATCCATCCAAAAGTGGAGGGTGATTTCGATACATTGGGTGAATTATTCGTCTTTGTTGGTTCTTCTGGATCCAAAGGCTTTAAAATTAATGTGGATTTGTTTAAATTTAGTTCTTCTAGCGACTTGCCTTCATCCGCATCACCATATGTTATACGATCAACATTTTTGAAAAAATAGAACGGTAGTTCTTGATATTCTGCATATTTGCAAACTACAAATTCACGGACATTATGAAGTCTATCAGTTTTAGGAAAGTCTGCACGAACAGTATGTCCATCTAAAAGTTTAATTTGTATCTTGTATGTTGAAGAGCCTCGAAGTTCACTATTGTGTAAATTTTCCCTAACTTGTTTATCTATGGACTTATCTTGTTTCATTCTTAAAGTTTCTTGCCGTTTTTCTTCTCTATCACATTTCATCAATTTAAGGATACGTTCTCTTTCAAGTCTATCTTGTTGATGCTGTTTTAACCGTTGCTCCCGGTACTTAGCGGCGGCAAACTCCTTTGATTCCTCTCTCAAAGTACGAACACTTCCAATATTACTTGAACTTTGAGTTTCTAGCAATGTCTGTGATGTTTGTGATACTGATACTGGTGTTTGCGAGACCATAGTTTCATTAGTTATAGTTTCTGTCTCAGAATCAGTTGCTGGAAATGTCGGGGCGGATAAAATTGGCTGTTCTTGGCTTAGCCCCCTTCCTCTGTAATTATTCAGATTTTCATATATATGCTTAATTTTATCATCAATATTTATTGGATCAAATTCCAAATCTATAGAATCTACTATTTGACCGGAAAAAACGAATAGAACACATGGAACGATCAAATCTTTAAATTTGGGGAATATTTGTAGTAAATTATTAAAATCATTTGAATCTTTGAATATTTGTAACCTTATAAAATTTTCAATCAATATTTGTTTAGTAAAATGAGAGAGATTATTGTTATGTAAAAATCTCGAGTTGCACCATTCAGTTGAAGATAAGGTATCATCTTTGATTAACATCATCAGGGGCTTTTGAAACTGAACTGACTCCTGGATAGACAGTGTAACGTTTGTATTAAACGAAAGATTAAACTCGTCACTGTTAACAGACATTCTTCTCAGTAAAACTATATTGCAAAAGGATTATAATATGTTATGATAGAGAAGATTATATTAAGAGGAGCACTTCATGTTGATTAGTAAATAAAGTCCACCAGTTTAGAATTCCTTCTTGTTCCATAAAATCAGCCACAGTGCCCCAAAGTAACCAGCCACTTGCTCACGTGGTATGACTGTCCTGAAAAATGTTCGTGTCAATACTGATTATCAAAAATTTTGATGAATTTAGACAACTCGAAATTTTTTTCATGAAAAATGAGCTTCTTCTGCCACTATTACATTTCAAAATTACAGAATCCTTAACAAATACTGCAATATGAGTGCTGCTCCTAAAGCCATTGTTTTGGAGAATACCTCCCGTAGAGATATTCTTATTGATGTCGAACATAAGTATCAAAAGATATGGGAAGAAGAAAAACCATTTGAAGTTAATGCCCCAACAAACGAAGAAGTTCCATATGGTACCAATTGGCAAGATTTGCATGAAGAGCATCCAAAGTTTTTTGGTACAATGGCTTATCCTTATATGAACGGTGTTTTGCATGCTGGTCATTGTTTTACTTATTCAAAGATTGAGTATGCTACCGGTTTTGAAAGATTGAGAGGCAAAAGAGCATTATTTCCATTAGGTTTCCACTGCACTGGTATGCCAATTAGTGCATCAGCTGATAAACTGAAGAGGGAAATTGAACTTTTTGGTGTCGATTTTTCAGGTGTTCCAAAGGAAGAATTTGAAGAAGAAAAACCTAAAGAAGAAGAGAAAAAGGTTAAAACTGATCCAACTAAATTTACTGCTAAGAAGTCTAAGGTTGCGCAAAAAGCAGGACGTTCCAAGTATCAATTCGAAATTATGCAACAGTTAGGTATTCCTTTAAATGAAATTCCTAAGTTTGCAGATCCATACCATTGGTTAACTTATTTCCCACCTTTAGTTAAGAAACATGTTTCTTCTTTTGGTGGTAGAGTTGATTGGAGAAGATCATTTATTACGACAGATATGAATCCCTATTATGATGCATTTGTGAGATGGCAAATGAACAGATTAAGAGAGTTAGGTAAGATCAAATTCGGTAAGAGATACACCATTTATTCTGTGAAAGATGGTCAACCTTGTATGGACCATGACAGACAATCAGGTGAAGGTGTTTTACCTCAAGAATACACGGGTATTAAGATTCAAATTACTGAGTTTACCAAAGGAGCTGTCGAATATTTACAGAAGGAAAATTTTGATTTCAAAGGTAAAAAAGTATACTTACTTGCTGCAACCTTGAGACCTGAAACTATGTACGGTCAAACTTGCTGTTTTGTTTCTCCAAAAATCAATTACGGAATCTTTAATGCCGGTAATAATGAATATTATATTTGTACGCAAAAAGCCTTTAAGAATATGTCTTATCAAGACTTAACCCCAACTAGAGGCGACTATACACCTTCCGCCAACATTAATGGTAATTTACTAGTTGGTTCAAAAATCCATGCACCACTAGCAGTGCATGAGGCTTTAAGAGTCTTACCAATGGAAACCATTCTGGAGGGTAAAGGTACTGGTGTCGTTACTTGTGTTCCATCAGATTCACCAGACGATTATGTCACCACTAGAGATTTATATAACAAACCTGAATATTATAAGATTGAAAAAGATTGGGTTATTGAAGATCCTGTTCCAATTGTTAAAACTTCAAAATATGGTGATAAATGTGCTGAATTTTTAGTCCATGATTTAAAGATTAATTCTCCAAAAGATGCTGTTCAACTAGCAGCTGCGAAAGAGCTGGCATATAAAGAAGGATTCTATAATGGTACCATGATCATCGGTAAGTATTCCGGCGAAAAGGTCGAAATTGCAAAATCAAAGGTTAAGAAAGATTTAGTTGAATCTGGTGATGCTATTGTTTACAACGAACCAGAATCGATTGTTATGTCCAGATCTGGCGATTCTTGTATTGTTTCCTTAGAGGACCAATGGTATTTAGATTATGGTGAAGAAAACTGGAAAGCACAAGCTTTGGAATGCCTTTCTCAAATGAACACTTTCCATACTGAATCTAATAATGCCTTTGAGGGTGTTTTTGATTGGTTAAAGAACTGGGCCCTTTCTAGAACTTATGGTCTGGGTACTAGAATACCATGGGATGAAAAATACTTGGTTGAGTCTCTTTCTGATTCTACTGTTTATCATGCTTTCTTTACAATTTGTCATTTACTTCATTCTGACTTCTATGGTAAGGAGGTTGGTCCACTAGGCATTTCTGCCGACCAACTAACCGATGAAGTTTTTGACTATATTTTTTGCAGAGAAGAAAAAATTGTTTCCGCTATTCCAAAGGAAAAGCTAAATTTGTTGAAAAGAGAATTTGAGTATTTTTATCCTATTGATCAATCCATTTCAGGTAAAGATTTGATTCCAAATCACTTAACTTTCTTTATTTATTGTAATGTTGCATTATTTAAGAGAGAATTCTGGCCAGCTGGTATTAGATGTAATGGTCATTTATTGTTGAATAATGCTAAAATGTCAAAATCTACCGGTAACTTTTATACTTTATCACAATTGGTTGATAAGTATGGTGCTGATGCTACTAGAATTGCACTGGCAGATGCGGGTGATTCTCTCGAAGATGCTAACTTCGATGAAACCAATGCTAACGCTGCCATTTTAAGACTGTTTAATTTGAAGGAATGGTTTGAAGAAATGGCCAAGGCTAAAAATGAGTTAAGAACTGGCCCCTTTAATTTCTTTGATATGGCTTTTGACAATGAAATGAACTCTTTAATCGAGGAAACTTATAAACATTACGATGCTACTTTTTATAAGGCAGCATTGAAGACTGGCTTATTTGATTTCCAGTATTCCAGAGATTATTATAGAGAAGTTGCAACATCTTTAGGCTTAGGTATGCATAAAGATTTAATTTTCAAGTTTATCGAGACACAAATTATTCTGCTTTCACCTATAACTCCTCACTTTTCAGATTTTGTTTATAGAGAAATTCTAGGCAAGAAAGGTTCAATTAATAATGCTAAATGGCCAATTCCAGAGGCTGCAGTTTCAAATGAATTAAATTCGGCTTTGAATTATTTGAGAAATTTACAAAGATCAATCAGAGAAGCTGAAGGTCTTGCATTGAAGAAAAAGAAGGGAGGTAAATCATCCGATATTGATTCAGAAAAGGATACTAAATTGACTGTGTATCTTTGCTCCTCTTATCCAGAGTGGCAACAAAAGTATGTTAACGTTGCCAAGAAACTATATGAAGAAGGTAAACTGGATGACATGAAAGAAATGAAGAACCACATTGATGGAAAAGATATGAAAAAAGCAATGCCATTCATTAATGAATTAAAGAAGAGTTTAATTGTTGAAAAGCCAGAAGAAGTTTTCAATAGGGAATTATTATTTGATGAAATTGATGCTGTTAGACAAGCTTTAGATATTTTAAAGAAAGCTCCAGCTACTTTGAAAGTTTCTGAAGTTCAAGTCGTTTCTTTTGAAAACGGTTCTAAAAATGGTAGAGATATTGTCTCTGAAGCAGAAGTTGAAATTCCAAAAATAAAATCTATTGACAATGCTGTTCCAGGTCAACCTGCTGTTCTCCTTAAAAATTTGTAAGCTTAATTCAATTGTTATGTATTTCACCCTGCCAATAATAGACTTACGATAGTAATATAAGCAATATTTCAAATTAAACAATTAATAATGTATAAATCAAACATAAAATTTTGAACAAAAAAAAAACTTAAAGTAACAACGAATATGAAATAAAAATAAATAAATAAAAGAAGTAGAATTAAATGTCGATTCGATAGCCTCTCTTTTTTAGCTCTTGTACTGTCCAAGCCCAACTTTCATTGCCATAGTCTTCATTTCTAGCAATATAACTCGGTTGACGCTCAACACCAAGAGTGCTGAAATATTTACCGTTATCTTTATTAACATCTAGATCGTCACTTAAAGCACATCTTAAAGTAGAATAAGAGCCTTCTTCATTACTAACCCCAATTAGCCAACCAAAAATTTGAAAAACCACCCAGAAAATTATACCAACAATGGGTAATCTAGTCAAGTGACTGAATAAATTGGTATTCAAGACAATCCCTGGATGAACCGCTAAAGACATAATCTCGGGATGCCTTCTTGATAGCGTTCTAACAAATTGAATACCTGCACACTTGGCCATTCCATATCTAAAAACAGTGAACAATATATCAGGACTATAGTTAAACTGATAATCTAAAGAAAAATGAAAAAATGCAAACCAATGGCCAATGGACGATAAGAACACTATTCTGGGATCACTAACTAGTTCTTTATCGCTCATCATTTTCAGTACTCTGTCTGTTATTAAGAAATGTGAAATATAGCTTGTTTGAAGTTGAACTTCAAATCCATCTTTAGTAACAGCATAGGGGACTGCCATTATTCCTGCATTCAGAATTAACAAATGTAATATTTTTTCTCGGGTCTTAAAAACAGCCAATGCCTTTTCGACTGATTGTAAGGAAAGTAAGTCAACTTCTAGAAAGTGCAAAGATCCCAGGTGACGACGTGTTAGTTGCTGTGGTGTTAAAGTTTCTCTTCTTTTAATTGCTTCGTTCTTCAAATCTTGGATTGCCCTTTCAACTCTTTGTTTGTTACGACCAGCCAGGTAAACGACATAACCGTGTAAGTATAAATGAAGCACAGTGTAATACCCTATCCCACTGTTCCCCCCAGTTATGAGACAAATCCTTCTCTCTTTAGAAGGATCAAAGTAAGTAAGTGTTTCGGGATTGAAAGACATTGACGGTTATAACTAAGCAAAAATAAATACTTGAAAAAGGATCAAGTCTGTTAAAACCAATCCGAAAAGCATCTTCGCTAATTGGAGAGCCCCTGTCAGTAAAGATAATTATTCTTTCTTTTCTTGGGCATATATGTCTACAAACATTATAGACACTTTACACGATATGCTCAGCTCCAATCACAATGAAAATACAGGATCCAATAAGCCCTCGACGCTACCCACATTCAGGCTCCCTATAAAAAGGGCTAGGAAGAGACCTGCACCTAAATTACACGTACTTTCTGAATCATCAAATACATGTTCAACAGCCCTACCCATAATAACGGATGGTAACACCGACATAGTAATTAAAGACGATAAGGAAGAAAATGTTAAAAATTGTTTGAAATTGAATCTCACAGATATAAGTGAACCATCTTATAGCATACCGAGTGCTGCAACTACAATGACAGCCACGTCATTTTCAACATTACAAGAAGATAATTATGATTCATCATCCGTTTTATTAATTTCTTCTTTTAATAATAAGCTTAAATTATCGGAAAATGATGGTTCAAGTATATCTGAAGCTTCATTTACAACACCAACATCATGTATTGATCCTGAAATAATAAATAAAAGTATTGAAAACTTGAATGAACATGATTGGAAAATACTTTCCGAAAATAATTTTATAGAAACTTTAGAAGTTTTAGGCGAAGGCAATGGAGGTTCAGTTCAAAAATGTCAACTAAGATCCGTACATCAAGAAATTTTTGCATTAAAAATAATAACAACAGATCCAACGCCAGAATTTCAAAAACAGATGGTTCGTGAATTAAATTATAATAAAACATTTAATAGTCCTTATATAGTCAAATACTATGGAACATTTTTAAACGAAGCAAGTGCTTCGATTCATATATGCATGGAATACATGGGCGGTAGATCATTGGATGCAGTTTATAAAAGTTTTAAAGAAAGGGATGGTAGATTAGGTGAAAAACCTTTGGGTAAAGTTGCGGAAGGGGTTTTAAAAGGACTAGCATATCTAAATGAACACAAGGTTATGCATAGGGATATTAAACCTCAAAATATTTTGCTGGATTCAAAGGGTAACGTTAAATTATGTGATTTTGGCGTTTCTGGAGATGTTGTCAATTCTTTGGCGATGACGTTCACGGGTACGTCGTTTTATATGGCCCCAGAGAGAATTAAGAATGAACCTTACACAATCAGTTGTGATGTTTGGTCACTTGGTTTGACATTGTTGGAAGGTGCTATGGGAATGTTTCCCTTTGTTAAAGAAAGTTCACCAGATTTACAGATCGCTCCATTGGATTTGTTGATGATTATTCTCGAATTTGAGCCGATATTAGAAGATGAGCCTAGTGAAGGTATAACTTGGTCTTCTGGTTTTAAAGATTTTATCAAGGTTTGTTTGACAAAAGAAGGTAAAAAGAGGCCATCCCCAAGACAAATGCTAGAACACCCATGGATGATTAAGCAGTTAGGTAAAAGCGTCCGTATGGATAAACTGGTGGAATATTGTTGGAGTCAATCTTAAAACTTATATATTTATGCTTTAATTAAATTAGCCTTGTATTTATTAATTAAAATCTTTTTCGTATTGAACATCGAAACAAAAAAGTAAATAGATTATAGTTAAAAATAAATTCAAAAAATAAAGGGGTCAACTGGGAATTGAACCCAGGGCCTCCTGCACCCAAAGCAGGAATCATACCACTAGACCATTAACCCGCTATTGTTGTTTAAAACTGTTGTGCGTTTCTTGTTAAACTAACAACTTAACACATTTTTCTACAGAATTTTTGATAGAAGTTAAAGTTAATCATTAGAAATAATATATGTCTGTCCAATTTTTAGAACATATAAAGAAATTGTATGTTACAATTGAACACATGCCATGACTGTGAAAACTAGAAAGAATAGTACAATCATTATAATTAGAAATATTAATCATATGATCATAAGAGTATGAGGTGATATGAAAAGTACTATGATAGAACATTGTAGAATTTTCTAGAAGTGATGTTGTTACTAAAATTAGTAATAACATGAAAATCAATGCTACGTAATTTTTATCATTGAATAACATAAATAGGATAGGTTTCCCTCTATCTGATTTATGAATAAATAGATTATATATAATTATCAATTAATATACAGAATAGTTGATTACCTAATTTAGTTAATTAAATACTCTAGAATTAAATCATATAAACAAAACTATAATCAAAATAATGACATCAATTTGTTATGTCATGTAACGAATGCAAGAACATTGAAAACTCACATTACATGACTTCTACATTCTAATAAATGTAGCTGCATAGTGCATTTTGTTGCAGGTATTTTATGGCAATACTAGGATTAAAAAAAATGATGACTGTTTAAATCGTCAAGTGGCTGTTCAACTTTTGGAATGGGCAAATTTAAACGAATTTAAGAAAGATTCCACTGTATTTCATATTCTATGTAATCAATAATAGATTCTTCTGAATGAGTATTCCAATATATATTTTATTAATATATTTAATGAATACTTCATAAAACAAAAGTCACAACTAACTCAAGATTAGCACTAACAACTGTTGGAACCTCGAGAAATTGCATAGCTAGTCAATTAATATGGTTCCTAACGAAATCAAAAGCTCATGATATTATTTATAGTAGTATATCCATTTAATTGGATATTAAGTTGTTGTCTAGACAAAAGATGAACAATCACAATTAAATCCGATTTTCTATATAAACTAGCTTTTCCCGCTTTTTAGTTCTTACCTAATCTTTTTCTTTTTCTTTTTGGGGCTAAGAGATCTATATATAAATTATATATACAATTTAATTATTCTTTGTTCATATTTATTTACAACTTCTGAGTCTACATCGATTACACTCTAACTAATATTAATTATTAACTTATCTATCTACGGGATCACACCTGTAATCTTTCCTCCTGGGGGTGTTATCCTATTCATCATGTTGGAAATAGATGATTACATATAACGCTTCACCCTACTGGAGGAGGTGTACGATTTCAATATAAAATCCTTCATGTCCTAATAACAACCAATAGTAAGTAACTCGTTCTTAACTTATTGTTTAAGCCTTTTAGTTCAGGCTAGGGGGGATGTCATGTGGCAAAGAAGTCTGTATTAGTGAATGTAAGAAAAAATTATATTTAATTGTTGAATGCTATAACTTATACTGCACATTAAGAGAGCAGGAATCCAGAATGCTGACCTGTCCTCTGACTACCATCGCTATTATCAATTAAATATTCATAATTATTGTGATGAAGCTGTTGCCTATAAAAATAAGTATTTCCTCATCTTATTTCTTGTATTTTATATATCTTGTTTTTAGTTTCTTTTAATTGAGGACTCATATTGTTGAAATAGTACTACTGAGTAAATAGTTCACAAGACTCAAGCCACATACATATTTCAAATTAGTTAATACCAACTACAGCAAGTTTTGTTTTTTTATTGACAGTTCAAAAGTTTCCTAACTGAGGCTAGAGAGAATGTCTTGCGTCAAGTCTACCTGTGCTGGTTAATTTATAACTGTATTCAAGATAAAAGATATTTAGATTAGTACATTTATTTCTCGCAGTTATTTTAATAGCAGTACTTAACATTGACGGTAATAGCCAATTTAAATATATAAATGGTCAAAGTTTTATTTTTAAGTTGTATTAATCATAATAATGAAATCCCGATTAAAAGAAACTTAAAAAAGATATGTAAAATAGTCAAATAGAAAGAAAACTTATTTATATCTGTGCACAACAACTTAAAACCATACCTGTAGAGTCAATTGTGAGGACACTCATAAACATCAAAAATAAGCTCATTTCTAACGACGCCCATAGGCTCAACTGCTAGGTCAACCGATAAAATAAATGAATTTTTTAGACAATAGATATAATCATTAAAATTAATGATATCGTGTTTTAATTATTGAAAAAATCTTGTGATAGATATATAATACTTGTGTAACTTACAACATAAGTGGAACATAGGGTTTGTTTATCTCACTTAACAACTAAATGATCATTATGAATCGATTTTTTGCAATCAAAATAACTGATTGGAATTGTATAAGTAAACCCCGCTTAATAAATTAAGTTACATGGAATGTGAAATCTTAAACTCTGAAGATAATGCACTACTCAAGCAGAATAAAAACTGATTATATTTTGACGGCATGTTCTATCATAACTATTGATGTCAACATGATTAAGCCGTAGCTTATTGCTTTTTCAAAGACTAAAGTTTTAAATAGTTATTACAAGTAATAGCTCAAAATTTATTGGAAAAGAATATATTATATATTATAAATTAGTGAATAAACACAGAAAAGTAAAAAGTTTAATAAACAAAACGATAGTTCTTATTTTCCAAATCGGTTTTATCTTTCAAACCACTAATAATACCTTCGAGCTTGAGCTCTTCATTTTCTTCCGGATTACCATAAATCTTATTTCTTCTTCTATTTTCATAAAAAATGTAGCCACCTAAACCTGCACCAATAGCTATACATGCAGCAAAACAACCCATAATAGTAGCTAAAGCTTTTGAATATTTAGGAGCATCTTTTGCATTGAAACAGAATGGACCAACAAGATTACCAACAGCAAACGCAATCAAAACAGCACTATTAGTGAAAGTTTGTTTGGTTTGACCACTAATTAATTGACCTGTCATATTCATTGCATATGGATAAGAACAACTACAAGAATTAATCATCCAGTAAGCAAAGACTCTACCCCATTTTTCAGCATGTCCATCTTCAGTAGCATAAACAATTGCCAAACCAATAATGGCAATAATCATTGGAATTGTTAAACCTAAAACTCTAATATTTTTATGATAACGACCAACGAAAGCCCAAATCCACATCTGACCAGCAGAGAAGAAAGACCATGGTAAATTGACCAAAATTGTTTCAAACTTATCGAAATCAAAGGATGAAAGAACTAGAGTATTGAAATTTGTTAAGCCACCATTTGGAATCATGGAAAAAAACATGTAAAGAATAAGGAAGTAAGTTTTTGGATCTTTAATTGCATCTAGAACTTGGTAACTTTGCCATTTAACTGTCTTAATACCAGTCATATTTGTAGCAACTCTTTTAGCAGCAATAGTTTTTTCTTCTTCATTCAAAAATTTAGCATCAGTTGGTAAAGATGGTAGCCATAGCCAAAATAGGGCGCTTAAAATTAAAGAAACAAATCCAAGAACAATGTAAATATATTTCCAAACTGCAAGGGAGCCACCTGCATGACCTAAACCATAAGCAATAAGAGAAAATACAATATATAGGCCACCTTGACCAGAAGCAAAACATAGAAATCTAAAAGGTTGCTCGGATTTGGTATACCAAGTACCGACATACTGAATACAAGCTGCGGAAATTGGGGCTTCAGAAACACCCAAAAGAAAACGAATAACCAAAAGACCAGCATAATTTTTAACACCTAAATGACCAAACATTAAAATACCCCAAGAGAAACAAACAATACTGATGACTTTGGAAATGGAACACTTATGAATAATAAGATTAGCAGGATATTCGGCTCCTAAATAACCGAAGTAAAAGATAGCAGAAACCCAAGAATATTGATTACCATCAATATGAATGTCATTTTTAAGATTGAACATAACAGCCCAAGATAATGAAGCCTTATCGACATAATTCATACCATAGACCATAGTTAACATTGGCAATATTCTCCAATCTAATTTACTCAAAACTCTCTTGTTATCTTCAGGAGTGATTTCATCATCCATATGGTTTTTCAAAAGAGCATAAGCTTTGTCACGAATTTCTTTATCATCATTGATGTCCTCAGGAGAATCGACAGATTCAACGGTGACATCCATATTGTTTTTTTTTTCATCGCCAGAGATGCTTTGTAACTCTGACTTACTGCTTTGACCTGTTTGCTCAATGATACTCATAATAGTAGCTTTAACAGTTAATAATGATCGAGATACAGATAGATAGAGTTTATGAATAATAAAATAACTAATATCTTGAAAAAAATAAATATTTCAACGGAAAAATGCTTGAATAAATAACCGAGTTTTTGCAGAGCACCAGACCCTGGGCAGCAATGTGAAAGTGATAAGGAAACAATGTAAAAGATAAACGCATTGTAGAATAATAATCTCGAGTATCATAAGAAAGCTGAAGCGCATAAACCAAATCGAGGAAATTAAGAACAGATAAGAGCTAAGTAAAATGGAAAGAACAAGTCAAGAAAGCTAGAGATCGAGACCACTAATAGTAAAAGCGGCTAAAACATATTCAGCGAACCCACGGAAGGACGATGCCGGTTTCCTATTCTTATCACAGTGCGCACTCTCCTTATAAGGTTATTGTCGCTTGTATCGAATCGGTAAATTAACGGTAACTCCTTACCAGCCTTTCCTTGGATTGATAGCCAGTAGTGGTAATGGGAAGGGTAGCCAATTCCTATAGTGATTTAGCATTTTGCGTTTAGATAACATTCCTTCCATTATTAGACATAGGTACCTGGTTGGTCTGATTCTCTGGTTCATGCTGCTTTTGTATGCTTAATTTTATCTCTTAGTCGGTGAATTTCATTTCAAGTTTCTTACTATTCAAATAAACAATTGTCATTCCACTTGGGGGTTTCATAATAATTTTCAGTAAATCAGAAGATTTTTATTTTTAGAAAAACAAATCGACAGCTAAAGATTCTATATATATCAGACAGTAGTTATTGATTTTAGCAATATTTACAACGCAATCGAAAGAAATATAAAGCAAAAGAAAATAAAAAATACAACTACCAAAAAAATGTCAGAATATTTACCAGTTTCAAATCCAACAGATTCGTTTTGGCTTTCTATTGAAGATGAATTTGCCACTTTCAGAAGTACTCCTGAACTACCAGTCGAGGTTGATACTATCATAGTCGGTTCTGGTTATGCGGGTACTACGACTGCATATTACTTGTTAGATGGCAAACCAAGCCCAAAGAATTCTATTTTAATGCTGGAAGCTAGAAATGTTTGTAGCGGTGCAACTGCACGTAATGGTGGCCATTTAAAACCTGATTTGTATTATGCTTACAATAAATTTAAATCTAAATATGGTGAAAAAGGTGCTGCTGAAATCTTTAATTTTGAATTTGATCATATCAAGGCCATGAAAGAACTGATTGAAAAGGAACAAATCGAATGTGATTTTGTTTTGACTAGAGCCTGTGATGTTCACCTTACCAAAAAATCTATCAATGACGCAATTACTAATTATAATGCCATGATTAAAAATCCTTATGTTAAATATAAACAGGATGTTCAAATCAAATACGGAGAACAGGCTAAAGTAATTTCCAAAGTTGAAGATTCACCAGTTTGCTTGACTTATACCGCTGGGCAATTATGGCCTTATATGCTAATGACTTCCATAATTAAAAAATGTATTTCAAAAGGACTAAATTTACAAACAAACACACCTGTTCTTAAAACCGAAAAATTATCAAATGGTAAGTATTTAATCAAAACTGCAAGAGGAAATGTTGTTACCAAAAAATTAATTATTGCAACTAATGCTTACACAGCATCTATTGAACCACGTTTTGTTAATAAAATTGTTCCAATTAAAGGTGCTTGTAGTCATATTGTTTCTGCTGACCCTACCAAACGTACACCACATCTGACCAACACTTACGGTATTCGTTATGATGGTGCGGACACTGATTATCTAATCAATCGTCCTGATGGTTCTGTCATCGTTGGTGGTTCCAAAAAGCATATATTTCCGTACAAGCAGTTATTTTACGGTAGTGTTGATGACAGTACCCTCATTCCAAACTCAAGGGAGTATTTCCAGGATTATATGAAGAAAAGATTCTACACCTGGAAAGGTTTTGATGAAAAGGCAGATTATGTTTGGAGTGGTATTTTAGGTTATACGGACGATTCTCTCCCATACGTTGGAGAAATGCCGGGTGATAAAAATAAATTTATTATTGCTGGATTCCATGGCCATGGTATGCCTCGTGTTTTATTATCTGCTAAAGCGTTAGCTAAAGTTATTAAAGGTGAGTCTAAAGACTATGAAATTCCAAAGGCTTTTAAAATCACCAAGCATCGTATGGAGCATACCGAAAATGAAATTCTTAAATCTTTAGGAACCCCAGAAACTGAAAAATCCAAACTTTAAAACCTTTAGCTCTTAATTTTTGACTTGATAAGCTGAAAAGTTTTTGCTTATTTTTGCTTACCATGGTTTATTTCTTATTTTTTTAGATTCCTGTTTAGTTTTTAAATTAATTTATGTTTATTATATTTCACTTTACTCCAGCCTAATTTTCCTATTGTTTTTTTTCTTTTTTTTTTTTTAAAACTAATTCATGCTTTTCTTGTTTCAATTTACTCTGTTTTAAATAGCATCAAATCACCTTTACACTATCTAATTAGTTTTACAAACTTCTATTGCTGTTCTCTTTCAAATTTTCATTTTTTCATGCTTTGCTAAGACTTGCTACAAGACATCCAGAAATAAAATCAGGGCGGGAATCGCGCTCCGAGGGGGTGTCGGTTGTACTGTCACCATGCTTATCAGTAGTCTCGATCAACTCGGTACTGGCGAGCTATGTGAGTTTTCTTTTTCTTTACGGCATGATTTGTTTATTTTCATTCAGAAAGTGTTGTTTGATTTGATCTAAATCGTTTATTTTGAAAGCTTTCAACTGTTTATTACCATGTTTACAACGCTGGATGCTAAAAAAAGTATGTCTATGGTGGACGTAAAACAACTATCTACAAAAACCGAAACAATAAAATTGCAGCCAAAATTATCAGATTTTCAAGGATCTATAAATTATGAAAATCAACGTCTAGGGAAATTAACTAGATCAAAAAATGGTTGTCATGAATGTAGAAGAAGAAAGTACGTTTTTACTTTAGTTTATTAAATATTAATAAATTAATCATAGTTACTAACAGGGGTTTGAAATTCACTTTTTAAGAAAACGTTGCGATGAAAACAAACCAGCTTGTATAGCTTGTGTAAAAGCAAATGTTCCATGCATTTGGAGAAATAATAAAGAGAAAAGCAGACCAAAAAAATTAAAGAATTTGAAAGCTGTTGTACCATACTCTAATGATCTTTGCTCCTCAAACCAATTAAATATTCAATCCTCTACAGGTACGCCAGATTTTAGTCAACTTTTAAAATTTTCATCTACTGCAAACAAAGGTGGATTCACTGCTGAAAATTTTGAATTGGCTGATGATTTGGCTACTATTGCTAATCATGATAATAGCAATGAAGACATTTATGATTCTAAAAATACTGACAATGAATCAAATAAAAATTTTCTTTTGACATCTTTAAAAAAACAGTTATTATCAGGTGTAAAAAATATTTCTTCTTTTGATTTGAAATTTACCATTTCGCCGTCTTCTGGCATTCTGATTGGGCTAGGTGAAAATGAAACAAAATATTTGAATTATTATAGAACTTATGTTTCACAAACGGTTTCCATTTTACCTGAGGAATCAAATTTTTTTTTAAACTTATATTTACCATTGGCAGAAGCAAACAAATCAATTTTGTACGCATTGCTTGGCTGGTCAGGTTTATTTTTAACTGGTTCAAAAGATGATAACTTATCCATGGAATATCTAAAACAATCACTTCTTTTATTTGAAAAGCAATACAATAATAAAGGCGCATTAACCAGTTTGGATAAATTATCATTAACTTCCTTGTACACTATTTTATGTGCTGCACTAATTTGTGTCGGTGATGTCAAAGATTGGTATAAATACTTTCAGACACTTTATAAATTTATTGTGAAACAATCAAACGGAGATTTATATGTGTTTGTAAACAATTTCAGTAACTCAAAAGAATCAAAATGGCTTATTTCAAATTTTTTATATCATGATGTTCTAACTAGCGTTAGCCATGAAAAAGGTACATTTTTCAACATGGATCAGTATTGTGAAGTTTTGAATATCAATTTCGAGTCTGATGTTGAAAAACATGAAACACTCGAAGTTATCGATGATGGATCCGTTTGCGATCCGTTGCAAGGTTGCGTTAGACCACTATATGTTTTAATTGGAGAATTATCCAATACGTATGTGGAATTAAAAGAAATGAAAAACAATCTACAAAGGCTACAGAATACCGAAACTTTTGATGCTTTCATCAAATTAAGGGGAGAATATTATGGTACAGTAGACGAAAAATATAAAAAACTTGAAGCACACATAACTAATACAAAACCGCATACTAGATCATTATATTATTTAAAATCAGATAAAGAATTAGAATTACATTTAACATTATTTGAGGCCTATAAATTGGCAACGTCCATTTATTTGAAATATTTAATTAAAATGATGCCGCCTGCATCATCTGAAGTTCAATCACTCTTATTGGAATTAATGTCTTGCTTGGATGTTATTTTAGGATCACCAGTTCAAGCATCACTATGCTTCCCATTATTAATTGCAGGTATGTCCTGTATTTTTCAAGTTGACAGGGATTCAATCGAAGAAAAAATTGCTCGTATGTCGAAGGCATTCCCTGTCAAAAATTTTCAAAGAATTTTAGTAATTATTAAAAGATCTTGGAAACTAAATATGAATGGTAATCAATGCATTTTTTGGTTTGACATATGTCGTGAATTGGGCTGGTACCTTTGTTTGGCATAATATGAGTATGCAAATCTTAATTTTTTTGTAGATACTTTTTCAAATATATTTTAATATTAAATTGCATTAACTATTTAGAATCCAAATACAAAATATATTTTGAAGGAATAGCAATATTACATGGCTCATAATCCAACCTCTGTATTTTATAAATTATGAATAAATTATTATTAATACTATCTAATCATGTCTACTTATGTTAAAATATATACGACTAAATTATTTACCGCTTAATTCTTTATGTTTAGCAATGATTTTCTTTGCCATGTCGACCAATCCTTCGGCAATGATATCTGGAGAACCGAAAACTTCAGTACAAGGTTCCTTTTCATGAACATTTGACCAAGCAGTAATGAATCCACCCTGTTTTGCAGCAATAGAATCCCACATGTGAGAAGCAGCAAAAAATGCATCATTACCAGAAGAAGGGACCAATTCAGCAATATATTGGTAAACTTTGGCTTCAGGTTTACCGACACCAATCGAATCACAGGAAATTAAGTTTTCATCTGGCATATCAACACCAGAACGTTTGAAATAACCTGCGACTCTATCATGAGAAGCATCTGTTAAACACCAAATGGTAAAACCATAATCTCTTAAAAGTTTGAACATTTCCTTTAATTCTGGTCTGGCCTCTAATTTGTACCATTCACCAAAGATGTAATCTAAGTCATCGTCTGTGGCGTATTCTCTTGGTTCTTTGATACCAGCAAAAAACAAGGAACGGTAAAATGTGCACTTAAAGATTTCACCAAACGTTTGGTAGTGACCACATTGAGATAGGTAAGAGTAATCTCTTTCCACACCAGCTAACCAAAAGAAAAAGAACAATCTTGGGTCGATGCCAGAAGCTTTAAATCTATCACCCATACGTAATGAAATACCTTCAATAACTTTTTCGTATGAAATACAAGTTCCAACAATGTCAAAAACGATATCAGGCATGGTTTAATTATTAATTATTATCTGTGTGTGTGAGTGTGTGTTTGCGTGTGTTTTTCAATTGATTACTTATTTATCAGATCGATTGAGTGTTAAAATACAATCTAATTTAGAAGACATACCAAAATCAGGAGAGAAATTGATGCCATTATAAAAGAAAATCAGATAAGTAAATAAATAAGTAACAAATGGTTATCCGTATCTTGAGGTAACAGATCTGGGTCAGAATTTAAAAAACCCGATCGATTACATACTTATTTCCAAATATTACTCCTTATAGAATAGCCGTTTTATAAAGGGAATGGCTGCCCTGATGAATAATAAAGAATTCGTGGCACGTGAGACCGAGGGAGTTGGAAACCCGCTTTCAAACCAACAAATAAAACGGAAACGCAACAATAATTACCGTATATTCATTGATAGACTGCATATGCCCTATTCACCTTTGAGACGTCGACTGTAAACGGAAGAGGAAATTTGCGTAGTGGAGACAGCCAGACTTGAGCGCCGCTAGTTGCTGGCGTTATCAGTTTGGACGCAAATTACTCGATTCGTTCCAAGAGATAGCTAGTGTTCTTGGTGTTAATGGAATAAATCCATGTTGGTTTCACATGGTTTCACATGGTTGGATATTATCGATGTTACGCTGCTTCTTTAAGGTACAGTATATGAAAAAGTCATAGCCATAGTCATATTCATAACTAGCCATATTAGCTCATACTCATACTCATATCCATATTCATATTACTAAAAATGTTTTGTCCTGAAGAATTCACTGGTTTTGCAGTTTTTGATCCATCACCAGAACATTGGTCTACAGTTTCAAAATTTAACTTCAAGCCTAAGCCTGCGCAACCATATGACGTTGACATCAAAATCAACACATGTTCAATATGTGGTTCAGACGTTCATTCGGCATCCAATGGATGGAAAAAGCCAGACGCTCATTTCCCACTTATCCCAGGACATGAAATTGTGGGTACAGTTGTCAACATCGGGGAAAAAGTGACAGATTTCAAAGTTGGAGATAGAATCGGTGTCGGTGCTCAATCTCAATCCTGTATGGAATGTAAGATGTGTAAGTCAAATAATGAGGTTTACTGTCCAAAATTGGTTCACACTTTTGGTGGCTGGTACACCAACGACGATGGTTCTAAAACATTTTCACAAGGTGGTTATTCAAACTATGTTAGATGTCACGAATATTTTGGTTTCCATATTCCTGAGGAAATTTCAAACGAAGAAGCTGCTCCTTTCTTGTGTGCGGGGATCACCACCTTTTCTCCATTAACTAGAAATATTCCTAAAAATCTACCAGGAGGCGTCAAGCCAAAGGTAGGCATCGTTGGTCTTGGTGGATTGGGTATGATGGCTATTCAATTTGCACATGCGTTGGATTGTGAAACCTACGTTTTCTCTAGATCAAATAATAAAAAAGCAGATGCCATCAAATTGGGTGCTGATCACTTCATCGCCACTGGTGAAAAGGAAAATTGGATTGATGATATCATATTCGAACTAGATTTGGTTGTTTGTACGGCAAATTCAGCTGAGAATTTCGATTTGAATACTTACTTAAAGACGTTAAAAGTTGGTGGTAAATGGGTTTCCGTTGGTCTACCAGAAACTCCATTTACCGTGTCTCCCAGAACTTTCATGTCAAACGCATGTTTTATGGGTGCTTCTCATTTAGGTTCTCACGTTGAAATGATCGAGATGTTCAAGTTAGCGGTTGAGAAGAACATTAGACCTTGGGTTGAGTGTTTACCAATGTCGGCTGAAAACGTTAAATTAGGGCTTGAAAAATGTCATGATAATAAATGCAGATATAGGGTTGCATTAACCAATATCGATAAGGCTTTTAATTAGAGTATTATATACTATATTCTATGTATCTAGTTAATAGATATTATCTGTATAAATTGAATCTCTTCTAATAAATAAATATTCTAGTTTTTACATCGCGTTCGTGTAGCGATTTCATTTTTTTTTTGCTCTTCTTTTCTTCCACTCCGTTTAATAATAATCTTAGTGGCATATTTCCACTGATTGGACCTAACAATGCATAAACAAAAAGAAATGGCATGTGAGTTTAAGTTGCCTTGGATGGGAGTACTAGTATGTATTTTAAACGTACCAACTTTTTTGTTAAGTGTCTTTATACTCTGACTAACATATTTTTCATTTTTTTTTTCAAATAGATTCCATCTCTTCTATTATCGTATATTTATTTAACCACTTCATACATATTGTACTATGACTTAACAATATCCAACAAAATCCAAATAGTTTTTCAAGTATTGATGATAATGCTGTTTTTTTCGTATTATTTGGCAATTGTTACACCTGCGGGATCACCACCAAAAACCTTCCAGATTGATAAATCCATCAAACCACAGAAAATATGGTACAAATATTGTGTTAAATGCTGTGCATACAAACCCGAAAGAACTCATCATTGTAAAAAATGTCAAAAATGTGTTTTAAAAATGGATCATCATTGTCCATGGATCTGTAATTGTATAGGGTACTTTAATTTACCTCATTTTTTTAGATTTTTATTTTGGGCTGTTACTTCAGACATATTTGCAACATACATCTATTTGCTAAGATTGATTAAATACTATAAAATGAGGAATTTACCATCTTATCTAATTTCTAAAGCTGAATTAGCTCTTAGTGTGATTACTTTTTTATGTTGTATTTTTCTCTTGTTTACAGTGGGAATTTTATTTATACGTACGTTAGCTTCCATGGCTAGTAACGAAACAAAAATTGAAGTTTGGGAAATGGATAGAGTTCAAGAGATGTTTTTTACTGAATCTTTTTGGATTAAAGTTAGGGCTAATTTTAAATTGATTCATCCAAATTTAAAATTTCCAGAATTAACATCATGGAAAGTTAACTATAGAGTGTTGAAAAAGGATACAAAGATTCCGTTGAATTTTACTTTTGAAGATTTAGCTTTTCCTTATGATTTGGGAAGCTCTTATGAAAATTTGGTGGATTCATTGGGTCCTTTTTATCAATGGCTTTTCCCATGGGGTGGCCCCTCCGGTGACGGAATGCATTTCATGGTAGATACTTTAAATGAAGATCAACTGAACTTACCTTTTCCTATCGATGGATGCAATTTTGAGCCCAACGATATGAATGCTAAAATTGATGAAAATAATGAAACTGTCGTTAAAAGTTGGTCAAATTATTTAGGTGAATCACTAAATGATTTTGGGGTTGATTTAGAAACAGAAGAATACGAATTAATAAAGACAGAATAGAAAGTTGTATGGTTTCGCTTTTTTGTTTTTATGTATATAAATAAAAAAGCAGCATATTATTCAAACAGTAAAGACTATAAACAACACAAAAGTATTTTTTTTTTTTTGTAGAAATAAAAAACAAACTATTATATAAAACAAAAATAATAAAATCATAAAAATCAAATACAAACAAATAAACAAAAAATTTTTATACAGATAAATAATTTACTTCAATTGGTTTCCAATCTATCAATGGTTTCATCTTGGTGAATTGTAGAATCACCCTCAATTATAGTATTTTCAAGCTTTGAGGGAGGAACAACAGCAGATTCATCTTTTTTAGCTTCATGACTTTCATTATTAGATTTAGCAACCTCATTATTATTACCCAACTCTTGAGTAATTTCATTCACAGTATTTTTACCATTACTAGATTCAGTATTTTCAAATTCAACGGTCTTTGAAGCATTTTTTTCTTCATTTTCTTTTAGAATTTTAGATTTTTTTTCCATTTCTTCCTTTTCCTTAGCTAAAATTTGATCAAATTTTAAATATTCTTCAGGACCCTTCTCAATCAAGACTTTTAGTTTTTCGTTTGCAATTTTTAACGATTCTTCATTAAATTCACTACCAATACCGTATTCACCTTCAATTATTTGTTTAAGTTTTTCTAATTTATCTTCTGATTTTGATTTTGATGTTTTTTTAGAATAAATTGAATTTCTAATAAATAAGTCATATGATCCAAATTCAAATAACATCCTATAACTATCCATATCAATTTTAACACTTAATTTAGAGTCCGAGACACCTTCAAATTCATAATCTTCATCCTCTTCATCCTCATCTAAGCTTGATTTCAAAAAAGGTAAATTTAGTTTACTTGATTCAATACCTTCTGTAGGATGTGACATTGAATAGCTTGTCAAATAATAATTCCATTTAGATTCTTTATTTTTATTGGCATCATTAATTGTTAAATCTTCTAATGCTAAGAATGTAATATTAGTAACGCTGGTGTTTCTATCATACGTAATTTTAAACATATTTTCATCTTGATTCATGAAACTTCTAACTTGAATTCTATAAAAAATTTGATCTTTAGCGGTTGTCTTCAATTGATTACGATCTTTTTCCATCAATAACAGAATTTCAGTACATTTTGAATCAGAAACAATTGTGTGACAGTGCTTCATTAAACCTTGAACAACTTTATCAATAGTAAATAATTTGAAGGCTTTATTTCTAAAACCTTGACGTAAAGTTTCTTCAAACAGATTTTGTTCTAATTTACCATCAATTAATTTAGCACATAATGAAAGTGCTTCTTCATATGCATCATCACCTTTAATATTAATATCCAGGTCTTCCAATTGATGATCGGGTAATCCCAAATCAACGGCAAATTTGGTTGATTTTCTAGATTTTATTTCTTTATTAACTTCAGGGGCCATTTTTTTAACTTCCAAAAGTCGTCTGTAAAGGACATCCAAGAATCTATAAAAAACATAAATTTGGGTGTTACAAAAGAAATTATATTCATTTCTAATTTCACCAGTTGTTGGAATACTATCATTTTCTTTTGTAATCCAATTTTCATGTATTTTTTCATTATCACCAGGGGTTTCATCAACCTGTTGCTGTTGTTGTTGATTATTATTACTATTATTATCATTATTATTGGGATCATTTAATGATTGATCTGAACCATCACCGTTCTTGAATTGTCCATCAGCTTTCTTTCTTTTATTCTTACGTAGGACATCTTTTAATAAATCATATTCTCTAGGTCTTTTTTTAGTTTGTGATAAAGTTGGAAAACTTAAGGTGTCATTGGGTTGAACTGTTTGGATTTCTTCCTCATCACTATCCTGTTTAACATCTCTTTTTTTTAACTCTGATTCAATGTATTTTGAATCCATGAAGAAAAACTTAATCAAAAATGATTTCATAAAGTTTTCCATTTTTTCCTTATCATTCGAAGAGTATGATTGATTATGTTTCAAATTAATGTGAACAAGTTTTAAGACATCCATAAAAATATTAAATTTTTCATAATAAGAAATTAACTGAGACTTTGGTCTGGACATTAATGGATGCAATTTTTTTTGAGCTTGTTCTTGTTTAATTGTTGAAATTTCACTAACAAGTTGTTTATTTGTTAACAGTTTTTTATCAATTTGCTTAAACGTTAAACCCAAATGGTCTAAAGATTTATAAAACGCTTTTTGTTCTGCTTCTCTCCAAACTTTGTTCCATTCTCTATGAGCCCTTTTCCATTCTTCATCCTTTTGTTTCAACCTTTTTAAAACAATTGGAACCGCAATTGCAGGATTTTCATACAAAGCGTTGATAACTTCCCAACCTCTATCTTTATCATAAATTTTCCTTATAACTTTTTTATAGATTGTTGAAGAAGTATGGCCTAAACCTGGTGGTAATTTAAATCTTGATTTTTCTTCAATACTCATATTTGCTAATCTATTTGCAATTGTTTCTAAAGTTTGAATTGTTCTTAGATTTGCTTCCATATAATAATCATATTCATGCCTTTCATCTTCAATTCTAAAATAAATTTCTTCATATTGATTTTTTCGATGTGCAATAAATCCAGATTCTTCTGACGCCCAGACTGGATGGCCAACCCATTCATCATTAAAAACTTCCCAACACATTTCATCTCTACCAGAGCAAGGCATATGAGTCTGAGATTTTGGTAATAATCTATAGGAGGGACCACAGGCTTTACACATCATTAAATCTAACGGCTGCTTTTTAATTGCAATATTTTCAATTCTTAATGGAGTATCTTCCCAACCAATAAAATTTTTAAACCATTCAAATAATTCTGGATAACCACCAATAAAACCTTTGATTTTATCAACCATTGTATTCTTGTCAATAACATCACTTGAGTAAAGCCTCAAAAATTTCAAAAATTCATTATAAGTTTGCTTATTAGCAATAACCTTCTTAACTTTATCAAAAAATGCAATTTCTGATGTTAAATCTGTCTCCAGAGTTTGAGGGTAAACTGGTTCAGGGACACCTGGTAGTAAAGTTGGAGGTTCTTTGAATTTTTTCGTAATCGGGGTACTACGAAGATTTGAAACTGGATGATCATCATAAGGTTGAATTTGACCCTGCTTTTGTAAAGAAGAAACTTGACTGACACCTGTTGAAACTGAAGGATGTTTCTTCTTTTCTTTAACAGGTTGTTGTTGTACCTGTTGAGATTGAAAAACCTGAGAATCTAACTGTTGCTGAGGCTGTAAATGAGATTGTTGAATTTGTGACTGCATCAAGTCATTTGGATTTTGACCAAAACTTGGCGGCTGAAAGCTACCGACAGGTGGTAATTGAATACCAACTTGAGAATTCTGTGGATAAATTTGACCGTAACCATATTCGGCTTGTTGATCTTTTGAAACTGTATTGTCAGGCATAAACAGTTTAAAATCCTCTAATAAATCAGGAGCGTCTCTAAATAAAGCAGAAATTTCTCTGTAAACATCGCTTATTGGTTTGATACCCTTTTGATACATTTGCAAATTTTCCAAAAAATGTTTGTAAATATCAGGTTGAGTTGAGTAGCGTTGTTTGATTTTGTTAACATAGTTAATAGCTTGATCAAATTCAGCAGGGGTTCCCTGTTTAGAATCAGCTTGTTGATGCGCCTGCTGGGGTGGTTGTTGCTGCTGTTGCTGCTGTTGCTGTTGTTGTTGATACGGAGGTTGCTGGGATTGAAAGTTTTGTTGTTGAGGTTGTTGAATTGCGACCGCACCATTTAATCCGGAATATTGAGAATATTGATTTGGAGATTGGGACGGTTGTTGATAATTATAGCCATCAGCTTGTTGTTGTTGCTGTTGCTGCTGCTGCTGCTGCTGTTGTTGTTGTTGTTGTTGCTGCTGTTGTTGTTGTTGTTGTTGTTGTTGTTGTTGTTGTTGTTGTTGTTGTTGCTGCTGCAATTGCTGCTGAATTTCAAATTGATTCAAACCTTGGTCCTGTCTAATTGTTTTACCCATAGGAGTTGTAACAATTATAGTGTTTGGATCAGATGGAGAACATTCAATTGAAAAGCCTTGCGGCAAAAAAGTATTAAACCCATCTATCAATTTAGGATGCCCTTTAAAGAGACTTGAAACTCTTTCAATCACACCTGGAGTATCAATACTAAATTAAGTTAAATGTTATATTTGTTAGTATTCATTATTCAATTTGATAGTTAATATTAGCACAGCCTTTAGATTTCACAAAGGGGGAAAAACAAGGCAATGAAGAGGCTGTGAAAAATAAACCCATCCGTCCAATTAAAACAAAATTTTGATAATAATTTACTTACTTTTGACTTTTAAAATCTTTCATAATGTCCAAGAAATTATTGTAAACATCAGTTTGGTTACGAAATTGTAATTTAACTTGATCTAAATATGACAATGCATCTTTGACATTTAAAGGTCTGTAGACGGACATTTGTTGCTGATCCTGCAACAGAGCCTGAGCAGATTGATGAAGTTGATGATTATTATCATTTTCGTTATTATTAATCTCATTATTATTATTATTATTATTATTGATATTATTATTATTATTATTATTAGTATTATTATTCTGCTCATCATCATTATTAATAACATTCATATTCATATTATCACTTTCATTTTTTGAGCTAATAATTTGATTTGTAGAAAGTAGATTTAGATTTTCATTTGGTTGATTGCTCAAAGAAGATCTATTCTCTCCTGAAATATTATTAAAAGAGGGTAATGTCGTATGGGTCGATGTTTGTACTATATTTGAGTTACCAAATCTAGCTAAATTTAAAGATGGCAATTGATAAATTTGCTGTTGCCCTGTAAGTATAAAAGAAAAAATTGTTAGTATCAGGAGAATTTATAACTTTGACACTAAGTCTAAACTTAAACCTAAAT
Organism: Kregervanrija pseudodelftensis; assembly: GCA_030580115.1. NCBI lineage: Eukaryota > Fungi > Ascomycota > Pichiomycetes > Pichiales > Pichiaceae > Kregervanrija > Kregervanrija pseudodelftensis. The sequence continues at coordinate 45,672 of JAKTSJ010000053.1, forward strand.
TGACATGAGTTACTTACCATTATTAATAGATGAAGGAGGTGACAACACCGGAGGAGATTGCTGATGGCTATAAGAATGTTTTTTGAATAACAAGTTAGTATATACTGATTGTAGAAACAAAAAAAAATAAGTTTATTAAACGATACATACCTAAATGATTGCAAACCTGTACTTGAATTCGAATTTGTTGCTGCTTGGGAGGATGAATGAGCAACGGTACTATTAGTACCAGCAACAACAGGAGGTAGCTGTTGTGAAACGATCAACGAATCAGTATTGGAATCTTCCTCAATGTCTTTATTCTGCCAAGAGTCAGTAGTTGACATTGCTTGATTTTAAAAAATAAAAACTTTTGACAATGATGTGATAATCCAGATTCAATTTTAAAGAAGTGTTTCTTTATTTTTTATCCCTGTGTTTGTATGCAGACAAGCTATGGACAGAGAAAATTAGTAAAAATTATCAAAACAATGTGATAACTATAAGATCTTAGATAAGACAAGCTTGATCAATTATACAAACAAGATCTTGAGACAAACGAGGTAAAAGGTGATAGTTGAAGCTGATGAAGATATTTGTGAAACTAATCTAGGAGAAGAAACACAATATGTTGATGCAGGTACTGTTAAACAAATGTTATAGATATAGTCTGTTGCTAATTAACAGTTACTATAAATTTAAATGAATACTAATTGCAGTGAGAGTAAGCGTGAAGTAAGATTAAATTCAGATGCAAGGAGTGAAAGTGGAAATGGAAGTGGAAAGAAAACAAAAAGAGTAGTAAGATACAGAAAGTAGTGGACACCAACTATTGGCACGTAATTGTAAACTGACAGATAATTTTATTAATTCATAATTTTCATCAGGATGAATCGATAAAATTAATGTGGGTTTATATATTAACTCTTGTTTAAAGTACTCAGACAACAAATCTAATTATAAATATTATATAATGAATGCTCCAGACCGTTTTGAACTATTTATATTACCAGATGGTGTTCCTAAGTACGTTTTAAAACAAAAAATCAAATATTGAAATTGTATTTGAAATATGTTTCTTGTCATTACACATACTAACATACATTTTTTATTAATATAGATTACAAATAACAGCTGACTCCCGTGTTCCAAACTGTATATTAATTAAATTTGAAAGAGAAGATCATACTTTGGGTAATTTGTTAAGACAAGAATTAACAAACGATCCAAAAGTTTTATTTGCAGCTTATAAAGTTGAACATCCATTATTTGCAAATTTTATAATGAGATTACAAACCGAAGAGGGTTATAAACCAAGAATTGCATTAAAAAATGCTTGTAATAGATTAATTTCAAAATTGGGTGTTTTAAACGAAAAATTTAAGAGAGAATGGGAATTAAAGGCTTTATTATCAGCAACAGAAAATGATGATGATCTTTAAATTTAACCAAAGACAACTTTTTAACTTTGTATAATAAATAATAACAAATAGAATTTAGGTAATGTGTTTTTTTTTTGTAACATTATTTTTGCAATTATTAGTTAATTTATAATTTATGTATGTATAGCTTTTATGAAAATAATTTTTAAAAATAATTAAAGCAGAAACCAGTAGAAAGTGAAATTAAAAAGAAACAGAAATTTTAAAATTTAAAATTTGAAATAAAAAGATACATATATCATCTATAAATATATAGTAATACAGAACCAACATAAAAATAGTCTTGTCAATAAACAATTGTCAGTTGTTAGTAATGTAATGCGAAACTAGAAAAGGAATTTGCTTAATACCTTCCTTAACTCTCCTCTTCATCAAAAATGTAACGATATTAATAAGAGAAAAAAAAAACATTGAAAACAAATCATGTTAAAAAACATAAGTTTTGTTCTATCTTTTTTTGAAAAAATTGATGAGTACGAATTGAATTATTAACTATTAACTAGTAATTATAATGTTAATTTTTCTTTTAATGTATGTTTAATAAAATTATATTTAACAGCAAAATATTCATCGGGATTTTCATAAAAATTACCATTTTCAAGCACATAATCTAAGGGTAAAGTTTCAATTTCTTTATTTGGTGTAATATGTGTAATATACTGTCCATAATCTGATATAACCATCTTATGGTGGTCCTTAAAATTAAATTGATAACTACCATTACTTAATTCAAACATAATTCCATTGTCATCACGTGTATATCTTCTTAAAAAAATTTCACCCTTTTTGCTATTGACATTGACATTTGAAACATCGGATAAATGTGCTGTCATATATTTTTGAAAAAATTCAATAACTTGAATTTCGTTCGATAAAGTTTCTGGTAACGATCCAGCTGGGAAATGTTCGACTTTCCAACCGGATTGTGGATCAGGCTGAATCAGATAAACATCATTACAATCCTGTAGTTTTAAAACGGTGTGCCCTTCGGTAAAATACACACCAATTGAACCTGTCGATAATTGATATGCAAATCCATGTTTATTTGAATAATCAACCCATTTACTGATTAATTGTGGTCTATGCATTGTTTTTGGGTCTGGCTGATAGGATCCTTCTTCTATTTCTTTGATATTCGTTAATGTGGTTGAAATTGCATCGTCTAATATATTAATCATTTTATTTTCATATTTTGCCTTTGCCAGCTGGTTTGAAATTTTACTTTTAAATGGTTTCACACTAACGGGTTTAACCTCTTTATATTTATTTTTATTATTATCTGGTGATAATGAATGTGGTAACAAAGTCTTGGGTTTTTCGCTTTCTAAATCAGTTTTTAAAATTTCGACTGGATTTCTTGGTATATCATTAATTCCAACTTTTTGTTTACAATTTGCAAAATTAATTAGTGATTCTTCTTTTGTGATAAATGGTAAGTTCTTAGGTTTTTGTTTCAAAGTTTCTAAGGTAATAGAACTTGGGAATGGACCCGATTTAAACCAATCATAATCTAAAATTTTATCTAAACTTGGTCTTTTTAATGGATCTGTTGATAACAAATCTCTAATTAAAACTTTAGCTTCTTCTGAAACTACTGAATCTACAGGGAACTTGTATTCATTTGTTTTAATTCTTTCATAAATAATTTGAACATCTTTTGCTTGAAAAGGTGGTTTACCAAATAACAATGCGTACATCATAATACCAATTGCCCAGATATCAACTTCAAAACTGTGTCCTACATTTTTACCTCCTAAAACTTCCGGTGCAATATAGTTTGGTGTACCACAAATTGTGTATCTTTTTTGAGTTGATGGATTAATAATCGTTGCTAAACCAAAATCACCAATTTTTATATTCATTTCCGGATCAAAAAATATATTTCCTAATTTTAAATCTCTATGAACTACTCTCCTTCTGTGCAAATACTTAATTGCACCAACAATTTGAACCATAAATAATCTAACTTCAGGTTCTGTTAATAATTTTCTGTTTTTTAGCAAATCCATTAAAGATTGATTTGGACAAATTTCTAGTAAAATATAAACATTAACATCATCTTCAAAACAATCAATGAATTGAACAATATTTGGATGTGACATACTCTTATGGATCTTAATTTCACTTAAAAGTTTTGTCTTAGTTTTTTCATTTTTAATTGAAGCTTTTGCAACAGTTTTGGCAGCAAAAATTCTACCAGAATCATCTTTCATTTGGAAACAACGAGCAAATCCACCTTCACCCAAAAAATGATCTCTATGGTAACTTCTACCATTTCTAGTTTTGACAATACTTGGAGGTGTTTTACAAAGAGAACTTAATTTTTCCTTTCTCTTTTTTTTATTTTCAGGTTTTGAAATTGATCCTTTAACAGGAGTTTTCGTAATTAAATTTGGAACATTATTATTTTTTGTATTGATTTGAACATTATTTAATGCTTGCAGTGCTCTTCCGGAATTCATAATTTAAAAAATTAAATTATATATGAAGAAAGAGTTAAGAAAGTTTTTTAAAGACCAAGATGATTAATACCGACTATAACCAATGATTGAATCTATTTAAATGCTTCAGTGAACTATGTATATTTAAAGTAAAATAATTACAATAATTATAATTGAAAAGACGTTCAGTAATTCAAAGCAAATCAACTTATCTTTCTTAAAATTAATATATATATATATAAATGATGGATCAATTGGATGTTAAATATGTTTTGCTTTTCCCAAACTTGAAGAGCTGGCTGTTTACATTCAAATGTTTATAATTTTCCTCAACGGGCAATTTCAATAAAAAAATAACGTCAATGTAAATGTTTTGCTTTTTCCTCATTTGTTTAATTCCCTTTTATGGACTATTGGCAAACTAAACCTTGTGCTAAAGATAAAGTATTGTCATGTTTCAGAGTTATAGAAAGAAATGATACTAGCAATGGTTTTGTGGATTGTGTTGTAGCATAATATACTGATACGGTAAGATTTCCACATTGAAATTACTACAATTTTATTTATTCTATTTATTTTGATTTTAAATTCGGAATCGCTTTCGTGAATTTTAGGTATTGTCAACACACTCAACTGAATGTTTAAAGGTTTTAAATTTTTTGTACCGATGAGCATATTTTGGATATCATTCAGACATCATTAAATATAATTATACCGCAATAGATATCTATTAAGTAAGCTAAAGGTAAGTATTATTAACTTGAACTTGAACTGGAAAATTTGAAAATGTACATCTTTACACCACCCACTAATTATATATTTTCGTGCTACGTATTCACACTAGTAACAAGTTGAAATTATTTAAACTATATATATATGAATATAATCATATTGATTATAATGTAATTACTAGCATTTCACATTTGATAGTTGTAAAATATATTATACTATAGGCTTGTTTTTATTCATTAGAATTAAAATTGAAAAAATCAGTTAGTAGTATATTTAAAAGTTCTTTTCTAACAAGTAACTAATGGTAGAAAAAAAGAAAAAAAATCTTTTATTGTTTTATTTTCTATCAAAATTTCAGGATTGTCATAGGTAGATCTATAAAAAAAATTCATTATATATTTTTGTCTTTATTGTTTAATTTTAATTCTTCTATAATACTAGAATTATATTATTTTCATACATAATGAATAGTTCGTCGGATGAGGACAGACCATTCAGTAAAATACTAAGTCCAAACAATGGAAACTCAGACACAACCTCAAATTCCAAATCTTTCAAAATGAAATCTGACTCTGAATCTGAATCTGATAATGGTGATGATGATATACCATTGAGTCAATTGGAAAACTCACCTTCGTCTTCATCGACAGTTTCCGCTAAGAATTCGAATTCGAATTCGAATTCTGGTCTGAAGTCTGAAGAAGACGAAGACGATGAAGATGAAAAACCATTGGCTAAAAGAAGAAAAATTACTAAAAAGAAAGTTAAGAAAGAAGATGAGGATATACCATTAACTAAGAGAAAGAAAACTATCAAGAAGAAAATTAAAGAAGAAGTTGCTGAAAATAATGAAAGTACTGAAAATAATGAAAGCAATGAAGCAGATGATAAATTTAAATGGTGGGAAAACCCAGATGATTTGAATGGTGAGATTAAATGGGAATCTTTGGAACATAATGGTGTTGTTTTTCCTCCACCTTATGAACCATTACCTAAAGATATAAAGCTGTATTATGATGGCAAGCCGATTACACTACCACCCGATGCTGAAGAAGTTGCTGGATTTTTTGCAGCACTATTAAAGTCTGACCATGCTAAGAATCTAGTCTTTCAAAAAAATTTTTTTAATGATTTTTTAGAGGTTTTAAAAGAATCTGGAGGTTGTAAAGACACTGAAATTACTGATTTCAAAAAATGTGATTTCAATAAAATGTTTGAGTATTTTGAATCAAAAAGAGAAGAAAAAAAATTATTATCACCAAAGGAGAAAAAAAAATTAAAGGAAGAAAAGGATAAATTTGAAGAAAAATATAAATATTGTTTACTAAACGGGAGAAAAGAACAGGTTGGTAATTTTAGAATTGAGCCACCTGGGTTATTTCGTGGTCGTGGTGCACATCCTAAAACTGGTAAATTGAAAAGAAGAGTTAAGCCTGAAGATGTGACATTAAATTTAAGCGAAGGAGTTACAATTCCACCACCACCAGCTGGACACAACTGGGGTGATATTAAACATGATTTTACCGTTACATGGTTAGCAATGTGGAGAGAAAATGTTTTAGGATCTGTTAAATATGTCAGGTTTGCACAAAATTCTTCTTTGAAAGGTATCAGTGATTTTAAAAAATTTGAGAAAGCAAGAGAACTGAAGAAGTTTATTAGTATTATTAGACAAGATTATCGCAAAAAATTGAAGAGTCAGTTAATGATTGATAGACAAATTGCCACTGCAACATATTTAATTGATATTTTTGCATTGAGAGCTGGTGGCGAAAAAAATGATGACGAAGCAGATACAGTTGGATGTTGTTCATTGAGATTTGAACATGTTTTTCTAAAGCCACAAAATACAGTTGTCTTTGATTTTCTAGGTAAAGATTCAATTAGATATTATCAAGAAGTTGAAGTTGATAAACAAGTTTTTAAAAATTTAAAGATTTTCAAAAAAGCTCCTAAAAAACCAGGTGATGATTTATTTGATAGATTGGATCCGAGTATTTTGAATAAATATTTTCAAAGTTATTTAACAGGATTAACAGCAAAAGTTTTCAGAACTTACAATGCATCAAAAACGATGCAAGACCAATTAGATTTAATTAAAAACGAAGGTACAATTGGTGAAAAAGTTGTCAAATTCAATGCCGCAAATAGAGCTGTTGCTATTTTATGTAATCATCAGCGTTCAATTCCTAAAGCACATCAAGCTGGTGTTGAGAAAATAAATGAAAAGATTGAAGAAATGATATGGCAAAAAATTAAATTTAAAAGAATCCTGTTACAAATGGACAAAAAGCTGAAAAAGAAAGATAAATTATATTTCGAAGAAATTGAAGATCTAACCAAGGAAGAAGAATTGAAAGTTATTAATAGATGGAACGAACGAGAAATTGAAAAAGTTGATAAAAAATTCGAAAAGGAAAAGGAAAAATTAGGTTATGAAAAAAAGGACTTGAAAACTGATGAATATAATAAAAGAAAATTAGAAGTTGATGAAGAAAGAAAAGTCAAGCTTGAAAAGATTAAAGACAATTTTAAAATTTTTAAAAGTGAAGCACTGAAAGCAAAATATGAAATTAAAACCAATTATACAACTGAAAAATTAAAACTGCAAATTGAAAAATTAGAAACCAGGATTAAAAACACAAATCTGCAATTAAAAGACAAAGAAGATAATTCGGCTGTCGCATTAGGCACTTCAAAAATGAATTATATTGATCCAAGATTAACAGTTATGTTTTCCAAGAAATTCAATGTTCCGATTGAAAAACTATTTACGAAGACTCTTAGGGAGAAATTTGCTTGGGCAATTGAATCGGCTGATGAAGACTGGAAATTTTAAATTTAGTTGTATTTACATATATCATTTTTTAATCTCGTATATTCATACATATTTATATATAGTAATAAGTAGCTATACTTTATTTGTTGACAGTGTACGCGTGTGTAATAATAGAATGAAAACAAAAGAATAAAAAGTATAGAAACCAGGGCCCTTATAGGGAAAAACACGGTGCGCGTGTTTGTGTTTGTTTACTGTTAGATAATGGTTTTGAAATATCAACTGTGGATGTTTTATTTAATAACACTCCTTTGGTAAAAATAAGTGCTTGGTAGTTCATATTGTAAACCTTTTCTAAACCTGTAAATATTCTTCCTTCTCTTTAGTGTTGTTTCACTTTTTCTGCTTTGTCTTTAAGAATCTTCTTCAATCCACACTCGTTTATTACATTTAAATTAAAGTTATATTTAGCTTAGTCTCTCGTTTACAAAATTCCAATACAATACAATAAAAAGAAACATGAATCATTTAATATCCATTCCGATTATATTAAGTTTGATCGTGAAAATTAATGCATCATCAATGTCAACTGTGACCAAAACAGAATCAACTCCAACATCAACTTCACCAACATCATACTCCTATAGTAATAGCTATAGTCATTCAGCACAACCCACAACATCATACTACTATAAATTATCAGTTCCAACCGTGTACGACCCATATGTCATCCAGCATCATGACATTAATGGTACAGTTTTTATTTCTGTTGGTACATTGATAATTTCATTTTTCATGTTTTTATTATTAGCCAGATTTTGGTTCTACCTGCAAAATAGGAAGGCAGCCAAAAATTCAACTGATATTGACGAATATTTTGGATCAGTCTATTATAATGAAAAGGAGAACTTATTAAACTATGATTCAAATTTTCTGAATTCTAGAAAAGAATTGTCAAGTACTAATTCATCTTCTAACGCATCTTTTTTTTCAAATAGTTCAACACATTCAAGCTCACCAATTAATGGTCAAAATAATGGCTATAATATTAATAATAATAATAGCAATATTCACAATAATTTATCTAATTTGACGTCACAACAAGGTAGACCATTAAGATCTGCAATGACTTCGAATAGAAGAAATTCGTTCATTTCGCCAATTAATGAACTGATTAATTTTGGTGATATTAATAATAGTAATGAAAACTCAATGTTTAATTCACCAGAAGTTAATTCAAATCAAAATTTATCACCATCAACGTTATCAACACCAATATTGACAAATTTGAAACATAAGAAGGCAAAGTCAATTGATAATTTAAGAGATAAACATCATTCAAGATCAACATCGCTGAATCTACACGAATTAGAAAAATTGGTCAATAAAAGTTTAATTGAGGTTAATTTATCGAATCCTGACATACACGAATCAACAACCAGTTTTAATATCGAAAATAAGGTTAAAGATAAAGATGGCGACGATAAAAAGAAACAAAGACCGCCATCAATTGTGCTTGATATGCTAGTTAATGATAATTTAGACATGTAATTTTTCCAATTAAACTATATATTAGACTTTATAGATAGATAAAATAAATGCTTACTTAATAATTTGAATTAATTCTCGTATAAAAAAAGGTGTTTGTAAATAAATGTACAAGATTATTTAGAAAATTTAAAAAATAAAAATATAGGAATATAGTATAGAGTTTAGTATAATATAAAGTAATATAAAAATTTTTAGAGAAATAAAAGAATCCAGATCTAACAAACTCTGAATAAACAATTAAAAAATATTAATATGGAATAAAGTTAAGTGAAAAGAGAAAAAAAAAAGAACATGTCCAACATCTAATATTGTCTAGCAGCAGATTGACAAGCTTTTAATTGTTGTAAGTAAAAGTCACATGCTTGATAATTACCGTCTGAATCTTCCAAACATTTAGTGAAATTTCTAGCATCTGCGTCACAAACTTGACTTTGTTGCTGACCGTAACTTTGAGCAGGAGCAGCAGAAAGTTGTTGTTGATCTTGTTGAGCTGGTGCATCATTCGAAGAACCAGAAAACATACCAGTTAAACCAGCACCTAAGGTGTGACCAACGGCAGAACCAACGGCAACACCGGCAGCTGTGGTTGCCATTTGGGCAAACATACCTGGTTGTTGTGGAGCAGCAGATGGAGTTGCTGGATGTGCTGGAGTATGAACTGGAGAAGAAGTTGTTGGAGATCTATAAGCAGATGGAGCTGACATTGTGGAAGCTGATCTTGATTGGGAAGAACCGCCAAATAATGAAGGTCTTGAAGATGAGTGGGATGCAGCTGGTCTTCTAGATGATTGTCTTGGCATTTTGTATATTGTTGTTAAATAAATATGTTAAATGTAACTGTCGTAGTTTTGATATTCAATATGGTGAAAACAAACTGTAGAAGGGGGAGAAATAATTGTTTAAATACAAATTAAAGCGTTCTCGAGGTTTTAAATTGTCATCATTTTTTTTTTTTTTTTACTCGAAGGCAAATTTTTAATTATTTATTTACAGTTATGTATACTTAATTCCGTATAGTAAGTACTAAGTTCCACAAATTGCATAGATTCCAGAATCATAGTAATAAGTACAGTGACCATATACGGCTTTACAGGCATGTTATATGATACACCGTATTAAGTAATACAGAATATGGGTACTATGTTTTTTTATTGTAAATGACCATCACTATAACTAGGAGAAACTACCAGAATTTTCATCTATTAACCGTCTTCGGAGTAAAAAATAAAAAATAAAAATAAAAAAACATGTACACCCGTGCACCGTCAAAATAAGAATCTCAGGTTTTCATTTGTCACGTGCGGAATATCACGTGTTTATGCTGTCAATGTTTAAATACGTGCCAATAAACTTTTATTATTTTTTTTTTTTCTTCTTGAAATTAAAAGAGGGGAAAAAAAAACTGTGAGCACTAGAAATTCAATGCGTTTTAACAACCAATAAAAATTTATTGATTAATTATAATAACAATTACAACGATTATTCTATATTGTAATATCAATTATTAACAAGATTATCCATTTATTATTTTTAATAACTAGAATTCTTTGATTTATATTATTTAATTAGTTAATATCCAAATTATTAGTATTTAAATATAGTGTTTGAATCCTTCAATAGAATAGTAAAGAAATAAGAATTAGAATACCAATAATAAGAATAGTAATAACAACAATAATAACAATAATAATAGTTTAATAATAATGCTTTCAACAATTTTAAAATCAAATTTGAGACAGAATGCTGTCTCAAAATTAATTAACAGAAAGTCGTTCTCTACAACTTCAAGTTTGTTAAGTAAAATTCCAAGATTACATAAAGTTGATCAAGAAGCAGATGATAATGATTTTTATATCATCAAAAAGAGAGGTAATAAACCAGATGAAACAAATGTTTCCGGTGATGATGGTTTCAAGTCCACCGTTAATATGGAGATTCACTCTGCAATGGGTTCATACTCTGATTTCGTCGACGAAGCTAAAAACTGGGATACCTGGAGTTTAGTCAATGAAGATTCACCTGACCATAAGGTTAGAAAGAACAAAATTAGACATTTTACTTTAAATTTTGGTCCACAACATCCAGCCGCCCATGGTGTTTTAAGATTAATTCTGGAATTACATGGTGAAGAAATTGTTAGATCTGATCCCCATGTTGGTTTATTACATAGAGGTACAGAAAAATTAATTGAATCGAAAACTTATATGCAAGCTTTACCGTACTTTGATAGATTAGATTATGTTTCAATGATGACAAATGAACAAGTTTTTGCTGTTGCAGTTGAGAAATTGTTGAATATTGAGGTTCCAATTAGAGCAAAATACATCAGAACCTTATTTGGTGAAATTACAAGAATTTTAAATCATTTAATGTCGGTTTTGTCCCATGCTATGGATGTCGGTGCTTTGACTCCTTTCTTATGGGGTTTTGAAGAGAGAGAAAAATTGATGGAGTTTTATGAAAGAGTTTCAGGTGCAAGATTACATTCTGCTTATTTCAGACCAGGTGGTGTTTCACAAGATTTACCATTTGGCTTATTAGATGATATTTATATGTGGGCAACACAATTCGGTGATAGAATTGATGAAACTGAAGAATTATTAACTGATAATCGTATTTGGAAACAGAGAACAGTCGATATCGGTATTGTTACAGCTGAAGAAGCTCTAGCTTATGGTTTATCAGGTGTTATGTTAAGAGGTTCAGGTGTCCCATACGATATAAGAAAAGCCCAACCATATGATGCATACGATTTGGTTGATTTCGATATTGCCGTTGGTACAAAAGGTGATTGTTATGATAGATATTTAATTAGAATGGCTGAATTTAGACAATCATTAAGAATTATAGAACAATGTATTAATGATATGCCAGCTGGTCCAGTTAAAGTTGAAGATTTCAAGATTTCTCCACCTTCAAAAGAATTAATGAAAAATGATATGGAAACCTTAATTCATCACTTCTTACTTTTCACAAAAGGTTACCAAGTTCCACAAGGTGAAACATATACTGCCATTGAAGCTCCAAAGGGTGAAATGGCTGTTTATGTCGTTTCTGATGGTTCTGAAAGACCTTATAGATGTAAAATTAGAGCTCCTGGTTTTGCTCATTTAGGTGCTTTTGATTTCATTTCAAGAGGTCATTTATTACCAGATGCAGTTGCAATTATTGGTACTATGGATTTGGTCTTTGGTGAAGTTGATAGATAAATTAACATATCTATGAAAATAAAAAAATCATTTAAAAAAGGAATCAAAAAAAATACAAAACAAATTTAAAAATAATAATAAACATTTTTATAAATTTATTTTAAATTCACTCATTAGATTTATTTATGAATTATATCATCATTTCATATCATATCATCATACTTTATCACTCTATTCTCTTCTATTTTACTTTTTATCTATTTATTTATTTATATTGTCTATATTTATTTTTTATATTACTCTTATTTATCCATTTATTATATTTTTTATTATTAATATAATATCTTATTACTATTCACTAAAAAATTTAAGAAAATATATCATCTATTAAATTAAATTCAAATTATAAACCAAAAAAATTTCTAAATAGTAGCTTCGGCAACTTCTTCAACACTAGGACATGTACACATCAAATTCATATCCCCAAAGGTATCATCAACTCTACCAACTGTAGGCCAGGTCTTGAAATTTTTCAAATGTGGTAATGGATAACCAGCTTGTTCTCTTGTATAACCTCTAGTTTTCCATTCCTCTTCACTCGTTTCTAACAAATCTTTCAATGGATGTGGAGCATTTTTTAAAATTGATCCATCACTCTTGCCATCCTCAACATCTCTAATTTCTTGTCTAATCGACAACATTGAATCAACAAATCTATCTAATTCTGATAAATCTTCAGATTCTGTTGGTTCAACCATTAACGTGCCAGGAATAGGGAAGGACATAGTTGGTGCATGGAATCCATAATCTTGTAGTCTTTTAGCAACATCAATTGCCTCAATATTGATATTCTTAAATGGTCTCAAATCAATTATAAATTCATGTGCACAATAGTTAATTTTATCATTCTTTAAACCATCAGCATTCTCACCCAAAAACATTATTTTATATGAATCTTTTAATCTATACATCATATAATTGGCGTTTAAGATTGCCATAACTGATGAAAATGGAATATTTTTACCACCCATTAATTTAATATAAGAGTATGAAATTGGTAAAATTGACGCAGAACCAAATGGTGCAGATGAAACCGGCTCAATTGCATTCTCAATTAGTAAATTTGATGTATCACTTAATGGATGTTTTGGTAAAAATTCTGCTAAATGTTCTGCAACACAAATTGGTCCAACACCTGGTCCACCACCACCATGTGGAATTGCAAAAGTTTTATGTAAATTTAGATGGCAAACATCGGCACCTAAATCACCTGGAGATGTTAAACCAACTTGCGCATTCATATTTGCACCATCAAGATAAACTTGTCCACCATTTGCATGAACAGTGTCAATCGCATCTTTGATTGTTGGTTCAAACAGACCATAGGTTGATGGATAAGTAATCATAACACCGGCTAAGTTCTTTGAATGCTTTTCTGCTTGTTTCTTTAAATCAACTAAATCTAAGTTACCATTTGCTAGACATTTGACAGGGATAACTTTAAATCCAGCCATTGCAGCAGATGCTGGATTTGTACCATGGGCAGAAACTGGAATCAGAATAATATTTCTATTTGTTTCACCCTTCTTAACGTGTAAATATTGTTTAATAACTGATAAACCAGTATATTCACCCTGAGCACCAGAATTTGGCATTAAGGTTGTTTTATTGAAACCAGTTATATCAGCTAAATCTTTTTCTAATTCAGCAATTAAGTCCATATAACCAGTTGCTTGATTTTTAGGTATAAATGGATGTAAATTTGCAAATTCTGGCCAAGTAACTGGAATCATTTCAACAGTACCATTTAATTTCATTGTGCATGATCCAAGTGGAATCATTGAACTTGCTAGTGAAATATCCTTTTGTTGTAAGGAATACAAATATCTTAACATTGCAGTTTCAGAGTGGTACTTGTGAAAAACAGGATTTGTAAAAATAACATCTTTTCTAGTCCATTCCTCAGAGAATGTTGGTGAGTCGATGCTATTCAAATCAATTTTCTTATTTGTAAATAGCTCAATTAAATTAATCAAATCATTTTTTGAAACTGTTTCATCTAGGGATAATTGAACTTGGTTGTCATTAACTCTGAAAACGTTAATGCCAAAATTTTCAACAGCATTTTGCATAAAAGTATCTGAAGTCTCATTATTTAATTTAATACTTAAAGTATCAAAAAATGAATTATTAATAACATCATAATTTGAAGTATTATTAATTTCTGATGCTAAAATTGCTGTGAAACTATGGATTTTATTTGCAATATTTCTTAAACCGTCCAAACCATGATAAACGGCATAATTAGCGGCAATATTTGCTAACAAAGCTTGGGCGGTACAAATATTTGAGGTTGCCTTTTCTCTCTTAATATGCTGTTCTCTGGTTTGCAATGCTAATCTCAAAGCTGGTTTACCTAATCTATCTTTGGTAATACCAATTAATCTACCAGGCATTTTTCTTTGTAATTTTTCTGTGACGGCAAAAAAAGCAGCATGTGGACCACCAAATCCCATTGGAACACCAAATCTTTGTGAAGAACCTAAGACGATATCAGCGCCAAATGATGAAGGTGGATGTAACAAAGTTAAAGCCATTAAATCTGAAGCAACAGAAAATAAACCATGAATTGAATGAATTAGACTTGAAACTTCTTGCAGATTTTTAATTGTAGGTAAGTTACCATTCGAATTTGGATAAGAAACTAAAGCACCACAAGTTTGGTCAATATTCTCTTTCAATGATTTAATTCCATCTGTTGAATTTAGATCTTTAATAATTAATTCAATATTTAAAGTATTAGATCTACTTTTCAAGACTGAGATTGTTTGTTCATGTATATTTGAATCCACAAAATATTTTGGCTTTTTATTTCTTGAGTTGTGAAACGATAAAATCATTGCTTCGGCGGCTGCGGTACCCTCATCCAACAAAGAAGCATTTGCAACTGGCATGCCCGTCAAATCAGAAACAACAGTTTGAAAATTTAATAAACTTTCTAATCTACCTTGAGAAACTTCTGCTTGATAAGGTGTGTAAGAAGTATACCAGGCAGGATTTTCTAACAAATTTCTTTGAATGACTGGTGGTAAAATTGTACCATAATATCCTTTACCAATATAAGATTTCAAAACTTTATTTTTTTTTGCTAAATCTTTCAGGTTACTGATCATTTCAGTCTCAGAAAATCCGTTAAGTGGCTGAATATTTAATGGTCTTTTAATCAAGACTTTTTCGGGTATAACACTTTCGATGAACGAATCTAGATTAACAGATTGCACACTTTTCAACATCGTTTCAACATCGTTTGGCGATGGGCCTAAATGTCTTCTAGAAAAAGTATCTAAATCTGAAAATGGATTATTTGGGTAATAAGCATTTCTATACGACTCAGTTGAAATATCCGCTTTTTTCGAAGTTGAATTGAATCTATTCAAGTTTAAAGAGATTTTAGAGATAACGTTTAGGCAACGCGAATTCTTTATAATTGTTGATGATCTTAACATTATTGAGTATTTGACTAGAGTTAAATAGAATGTGTTAGTAATTAAGTAACTAGGTGGTTAAATAAAAGTGGTTGTTGTTTAGCATTGGCTATTTTAGCATTCCAAAAACACGAAACATACAATAATCTGAACAAAACTAAAGAAAAGCAACTGTATATCGAATAATTTAAATATATCTGGAAGCTTATCGCAATATATTAGAAATTTAATCGAACTGTAATTGATATATAACTGAATTCAATAATGAAAAGGAGTTACAGTGCTTAATAGAAAAAAGAATCGAAAGGAATAACCAATCTTTTTATTTGGAGTTACCGTATTCTTACTTAATATGTTTATCAGTTATTGACTTCTTTTATGATAAAACGGGTATCAGGATGAAAAGGAGTCAATCGGAGTCACATAAAGTCAATCAAGTGTCCCCGGGAATTTTGACTCTTGCTGACTTCATCTGACTCGTTTTTTTCTCTCTGAAAAAAAAAAAAAAAAAAAAAACATTGTGGCTGATGAATATATATTTTATTATTATACATATGATACAAATTATTAAAATTATTGAAATTAATAAGAAAACATTAAGAAAATTTCACAGCTTGAACTTGTCTACTATTGTTAATACCAACCCAATCACCCGATGGTGACCAACAAACGTTATTAACTTCATTCTCAGTTTCAAACAAGTAACTTGGGTTTTTAGTAAAATTAATTTTTTCAAAATTATCTAAGTTATTTGAAATATCAATATCCGGATTCTTCATATCGTAAATCAAAACTTGACAATCGTCTCCACCCGTCATTAGTAAATTTTTTCTAGGATGCCATGACATTGTATTGATTGTTGACGTATGATTTTGAAAGGAATAAATTGGTACACCAACGTTTCTTAAATCCAAAATCAGGACCCTATTTGAATTTTCTTCTAGAACCGCAATATGGTTTGCATCATAATTGGAGGTTGCTAATCTGACCAAAGGTTTCGGATTATTATTATTAGTATGGGTAGTATTGGTATTAATTTTTTCTCTCTCTAGAACAAGAGATGATAGAGGCTCATAAATAATTGTTGATTGTTCCAAATTTCTCAAGTCAAATAACCTAACAGAACCATCAGCTGAACAACTTGTAAACACGTTTGTATCACCAAAGATGAATTTAACATCGTAAACTTCACTGTCGTGGGCAATTAGTTGAGTTTTCGCGACGTACGAGCCACGATTCAAGTCCCACACCGTACAAGTTGTATCTATTGAACAAGTGATTATGCTACTAGGTTCGTAATGATTCCAGTCGAAAGATGTCATTGGTGGCAGTTGATTAAAATTGGAATTTTTGGAGTTTGTTAAAGTTATTTTTTCAACTAATTTTTTGTGCTGTGAAATTGAATTGAAACTTTTTTTATCAGTAATATTATTATCATTATTATTATTATTATTATTATTATTATTATTATTATTATTATTATTATTATTAATGTTAGCATTAGTATCATTATTATTTTCATTGGTACCACTCGTAATATCACCATTTGGTTCCGGGAGTTTGATTTGACTAGAATCCACAACTTCGTAAATACGTAGACATTCCGAAGTGGTGGCAAACCTGTCCCTCTCAGTATAGCCCAAAGACATTGATGGATCCCATTGTAGCCTGGTGATTGGATATTTAACAGTTTTGTCGAAAGGGATTTCAAACTTCCAGTTTTCATTTTCATCATTTACCACGTTGTTATTGCTGGTATTGGCAGCAGTATTATTTGGCGAGCCTACCGATGACCTTGAAGAACTCGAAGAAGAGTCTCCGAATTCTGACCCCTTATTGGACTTATTATTATTTAAACCGTATAAGATTTTGATTCTATTCGTCGAATCTTCCCTGTAAGAACTTAAAAGTAATTTTGCAAATGGCTGATTTGCCGTGACTGACCAATCAATTCCATACAGGGGATAGAGGGAAACGAATGATGAGTTATAAATCAAAGAGTCTTCTTTCTGTTCTTCATTTAAACTTTTTGGCTGTTGTTGTGCTTGTGATGATTGTAATGGTAATGGTAGTTGTAGAGATAACGGTAGAGAGTTTAGATAATTTTTGTTATTTGAATTATTGAGTCTATCATATGACGACACGGCATAATGATAAGAGAATGGTTTCTCCGATGCAATTGAGGATCGTTTCTGTAGATTATTTAAATAAGGATATGAATAATTTGAATACATTGCTAAGATTACCACTATTCCATTAAGTTTTTTGTATCTGATATCTATGCATCTAAGATAAATAATTCAACTTATGCAATACATGCTGGAAAGCAAAATTAGCGCTCAACTAAAAATTAATAGTTGATTTTTGTGCACTACTTTTTACATAAAAAATCGTAAGTCAAGTCGATAAGAGAAAATTCGGCGAAAGTTGAGTCGACGCATGTCGTCGCCTGTCGTCGCATGTCGTCGCGTCGACATTTTCCCAAACTGCCTTTCGGACGTCGGAGATTCTGAGCGGCAAAGATAAAAGCGAATCGATTAAAATTGCGAAATTAATGAATGACCATTTTCACATTTTCACATTTTCACGTTTTCACGTTTTGGCCCCAAATTGATTGATTTATTAACAAAATTCACACTGGAGAATGACAAATTTAACAAGTTTCAAGGGATCATCCGGGTAATACCTGATTTTTGTTAATTTCAGACGACCTGGTGTATATTATTATTCAAACATATCATATAGTGTACATTCTCTACAAGTATTGAGCATCGATATCATTATTCAATGGTATTGATCAGTTAATATATAATAAAAACGGTAAAGTAATTCTCCGCTTGAGACGAATATCCGTTTTCTGATACCCGCAAGCCCGTTGTTCAGATTCTTGCCGCTTTACTTCCTTCTTACCGTTAAATCGGCTCGATGGTGTAACAATTACAGCTTTTAATATTGATTTATCCATGACCCTCGTGTAATTCTACCATATTATACTATATTATATTATATTGTATTATATTACATTATACTATATTATATTGCATTACAGTATAGCATGCTAATAATTGTAATTAATCCTTGATACTACCAATAAAATTCTACATTTACATCAAATCATAAGATCATAACCGTTCTATGAATGTGGTAGTTCAAATGACAGATTCAGATCAATTAATAAACAAAGTCAAAGAAGATTTCAAAAAAAATAATGACAAAATCAATCAGTATGCCTGCAAAAGATGTAGAAGATTGAAAAAAAAGTGTTCGAAAGAATTTCCAAAATGTATCAACTGTGTTAGACAAAACGAAACCTGTGAATATGTCGAAAGGAAAAATAAAAGGAAAAAGTTAAATTCCTACAATGGTATAAATGATAGTCGTAATAGTAATAATGAGCATGAGCATGAAAATGAGAATGAAAACGAAATTGAAATTGGCAATGATGAAGATTCAAATGAAATTAGTACAGTTATTAGAAATCCAAATAATTTCATGGACTTATCACCAAAAAATTCAATATCAAGTAGAAGTTCAGTCTCAATACCCAATCTGATGCCAAAACCAGCATCAAATTCAATACCAAACCCAGTACCAAGTTCACAATATTTATCTGGTAATTACTTATTACCTTCGTTCAAATTTAATAACATGAATATTAAAGATGAAATTTCAACTTCTTTATCACTTTATTCCTTGCAGCAACAACAATCGGCACTTAGAGGTGGAGTTCAAATTCAACAATCTAATAATTTATCAAATTACTTACCAATACCTTCATTTAATCAAATCGAAAATCAGAACTTCGTTGCAAAACCATCCTTATTATCTTCACTAAATAATAATATCAATATAAACCATAATATTAATAATAACATTATTAGTAATGCTTCAAATAAAATGTCAACTATAAATAAATTGTATCAATTTTGTCCTGAAAATAATATCTTCATGCAATCACTAGTTTTCATGTTCACTCAGTTTAATCTAGTTGATGAAAATTTGAAAATTGAATTGATTGATAAAGAAACTTTAATCGCATCAATTAATTGGTTTATGTTAAAAATTGTACCAATTTATATTTTTTTAGATGATACCATGATTTTGAGGAAAATCAAGGAATTAGAAAATTATATTTTTAATACTGAACTGCAAGATTTGGAAATTAAAAATCAGGATGATTATGAATCCCTAATCGAACTAAACCTAATTTTTGCAATTAGCTTTTTTGGTTCTAATATTAGCAATAAGAACAATAATCATCATATTTTTTTTTTTACAAAAGCTTATAAAGCCTTAATTTCATGTAAATATAATTTAACAAATATTCAAATTTTAAGAATTATGATGTTAATCCAAATTTTTTCAAATTTTTTGATAAAGAATAATTCAATTTCTTGGTTTATAACTAAAAATTTATCAATCTTTTCAAAAAAATTATCAATTCATAAGCTTTTTAAAAATGATAGTTTAAATCAGAGGACTTTGACAGAAATTGAATATTCAAATAGATTATTTTGGTCAATTTATATAACTGATGTTTTATATTCGTCAGCTTTTAATTCATTATCCTCGTTTGATTCACGTGACATTAATACCCCCCTACCACAGCCAATAACAAAAGATGAAGAATTCAAAATCAATTTTCAAAAAATCCTAATCAATTTTTCCAAAATTAAATCCAGTATTTTAATTAATATTTATGTTACAAATTCAAAAATCATTTATCCGAATGAAAATGATAGAAATCTAATTTTAAATTCTTTAAGAAATGATATCGAATCTTGGTATAATGATTCTTGTATTAATTTATCAAAATTTGAACTAAGTTCTTCTTCTTCAAATGAAATCAAATTAAAGAATTCAATTTGGGTTTCTCAAGGTTACTATTATCTCTTGTTTGAATTATATAGGCCATCAAAGTTATTCCCAACCTCAAAAAATTATCCCATACTTGTCAAATCCACTCTAGAAAATTTAAATTTTATTTTTAATAATTTCCAAGATAAATTATCACCACATTTTTGGACTTTGATTTATCGTTTCCCAATTATTTGTAATATTGTTTTATTTTTAATTTGTAAAGGTAAATTCAGCTTTTCTGAAGTCAAATCATCAATTCAGTTATGTATTAAAATTTGGGATAATTGGTCAGACTTTTGTAATTTTGCAATTGAATCAAGTAATTGTTTTAAAAAAATAGAGAAAACATTGAAACAGTTTTTTAAAATTAATAAATTAAATAATGATGATGATTACAATGTTGATAACGATGAAATTAAATTTTTGCCGAATAATGAGTTAATGATTATATTTAAGAATTATATAAATATTTTAAAATTAAATGAAATTGATTGTTACATTGATTCAGATTTTTTCTCAAATGAAAGTTAACGATCTTACAATATTTTAAATACTCTATATCATAATTAATTTCACTGAATATTTATTTGTAAAGCCAACATTATTTTCTATTAAATTTCGCACTATTTTTCCTGACTATCTTTTCTCATCCACATTGGTGATTAGTCTGAGAGAAACATACATTTATGGCCGTTAATTCACTTGAAATTAAAAAACATATTGCTTGTCATAAAAGATTTTTATCAATTTTACCATCAAAATATGAATCTCAGGATAGTAATAAACTTGCAATTATTTACTTTTCACTTTCATCACTTTCATTGTTGACAAATTTAAATTCAATTTTTGAAGAAACTGAGATTAAAAAATTCATTAAATTCATCTATTTACATTTAATTGAAACTGAATCTTTTTCAGGATTTTCAGGATCTTTAAATTATAGTCCAGATGAAAATAGTTTGAATATTGCTTCAACTTATTTTGCCCTACTTTCACTAATTATTTTAGGCGATGATTTAAAGAGAATCAATTGTTATAAAGTAATGAATTTTGTTAAGGATTGCCAATCAATCAATGGCGGTTTTGGTAATGGTTTAAATGCTAGAGGTGAAATTGATTTAAGATCGTGTATGTTTGCAATTAGTATTAGAAAAATTATCAAATGGGATCATTTTAAAAAAAATAAAAATAATCATAATCATAATCATAATCATAATCATAATCATAATCATATTGATATTTATATTGATATTGATATTGATATTGATATTGATATTGATATTGATATTGATATTGAAAGTCTGAAAATTTTTATTTGTGATACGCAATGTTATGATGGTGGCTTTGGTTTGGATACCGGTGATGAGTCGCATGCTGGATTAACCTTTTGCGGCATAAATTCATTATCAATTCTAAATGACTTGAATAGTATCAATCTGGAAAAGTTAATAGATTTCTTAGTTCACAGACAAATTTCATATAATAAATCAAATGAAAAGGAATTTATGGAAAATGAATATTCTGATATCAATGATAACGGTGGTTTCAATGGTAGATTAAATAAATATGGTGATACTTGTTATGCATTTTGGTGTATTGCTTCTTTAAATCTATTAAATAAAAAGAACCTGATTGATAAAAATTCGGTAGAAATTTTTCTAATTGATAAAACTCAAAATTTGTTAATGGGTGGATTTAATAAAACAACTGATGTTGACGAATTTCCTGATCCATTACATTCGTTTTTAGGTCTAGCTGTTTTATCAATATTAGATTCAAATGAAAATTTAAAAAAATTTAATTGTGAACTGGTAGTTCCCCATGAAGCTTATGATCATTGGAAAAATATTAGTTTTAATTATTAAACTATAAAATAAAATATATACAAAAGATAAATAGATAAAATAATGTAATATAAAATCAATTGAAATGAAATGAATTCTATAATTTGACTAATTCTTCATAAATGCACCATGCTATACCGGCACTACCTGCTTTCCTAATTAATCTTAAAGACAATCCATCAAATAAACGTTTCCAATCCTCATTGAATAATAATTTTAAAGTTCTATAAAATGACTTATATTTCTCTGGATTTAATTGCATATTTGTTTTAATCGTATCAAATGGTCCAGTAATTGCGGTGGAAAAAAATGCAGCCAAAATTGCACTCGATGAATTAATTAATGCTGAAGATGAAGTCTTCAGTTCTTCACCTGGATTTGACTTGATCTTAAATAATTTTGGTAAGCTAATTTTGAATTGTTCATAGAACGAAACATAGATACCTGCATATGGTGCATCTCTAAAACAAGTTGCTCCAAAACCCCTAAAAAAGCCTTTTAAACCTTCATTATTAAAAATTTGTGTTGTCGCATTTAGCATTGATGTATAATTATATAAATTTGATTCAAAACGTACCTTTATTATTGTAATTGGCATTGTAATAAATCCAATAGTTGCCCTTGAAAACATACCTGTTAATAAATTTTGTGTTGCCGAAAGTTTTGGCAACTTTGATGATGAACTTGTAATTATTGGAGTTTTACTTTCTTTAAGATTAGCAACATTTGTACGTATAATATGTAAAGATGAAAGATATAAAGAGCTACCAATTGATGTCCTAAATGCACTCGGTATTGTACCTCTCCATAGTTGCTTGATTGAAGTTAAATTTTTTAGAACTGAGGTTATTGAATTATTTTTGCTTTGTTGAACTCGTGTTTTAATAAGATCTAGTGGTTGTAAACTGACGGATGATGCTAATCCACCAACAAATCCAGCCATTAAATGCCTAGTGGTCTTTTGATCGCTAGACATATGATTGTGTAAATTTAAGGGAACGAAGAAATAACAAGAAAACCTTTTTCAAGGAGAAGAATGAAAGAAAATTATAGGACCGTTTCCGTTTGGTGGTGACCAAATATACAAATATTATTGAACATTAATGTGTCGATTACGACAAAAAAAAATTAATAAAAATAGTACGAATCGAATACTGTTATACTGATTTATTGATTTATTGATATAAATTGAACTATTCTATTCTCTCAACTAGAATCCGCCACCAAAATCACCTCCACCACCAAAATCATCGCCTCCACCAAAACCGCCATCACCATAACCTCCACCACCAAAATCACCCTGTCCATCTGGAATCATAGCATCAGCTAGAAGAAAACCACCTAGAGTACCTAAGGCAGCGCCACCAAGCATACCGCCCATTCCACCAAAACCAGATTTTTTCGATTGTTGTGGTTGTTGTGCATAAACTACCTGTTGTGGCATTTGTTGATAGTATCCTCCTTGCTGGGGAATTTGTTGATAGTATCCTCTTTGTTGAGGCATTTGCTGATATCCTCCTTGCTGAGGCATTTGCTGATATCCTTGTTGTACGGATGGATTTGTTTGTGATGCAGAATATGCCGGCGGAGCACCCATATCATTCCCACTATTAGGTAACACAGTTCCTTTTGGTGCATCCCATTGAGATTTACCAGTAGATTCGTCAACGTAAAACCATTCTACAGTTGATCAAAATCGAATGTTAGTATGTCTATATCACATGAAACCAATGATATTTACAAGAAGGAAGTGTTAAAACTATTTTAGAAAAACTTACCATTGTATGTATCATCCCAAATAGCAATCCAGCCTTTTGGAACTTGGGGCTTTTGACTTTTGTTGCCCATATTCTTACTTAATATATGTATTGAAAAATATCTGTTATGTTATCTTTATCACTGTATCAAAAAGCTTAAAATTTCGAGCGAACAATCCTTCTTTTAAATGATTTTGGCTTCGCGCCGCCACTAAAAATAACCCGAGAAGGGGAAGCCGATTGTTTAATTAGTTAATCTAAAAATATTTAAATCTATAATATGAAATATGTATTAATGATAATAATAATAAGTGAAAACAAAATACAATTAATTTTATAAAAACAAAAGCTGAATGGTGTCAAAAATGTAGACTCGAAAAGAAATATAATAAAATAATAATTTGAATAAAAACGTAAGAAAGGAAATTATGTATGACAAATGTCAAACAAAAGAACGAAGTCAAAAAAATAAAACAAAAGTAATAAAGCTGGCTGAAAAAACGAAAGTGTTTACAGACATAATTGGTGCTTTATTAGTAAATTCTACGCCATTGACATCACCAATGGCAATAGAAGAAGGTAATGACGATGATCTTGTAGAAGATGATAGAAATTTAGTTCTATAGGTGTTGTATTGTGACTTAGCATTCGAAAAGAAGCCGGTTGTAGTTGTCTCAATTTCAATACCGTCTATGTTTGTGATTCCTCTCAATGACATTATTGTCGTTTTATCAGCAGTGTTGGTGCTTGGAACAGTGTTTGAAACAGTGTTTGAAAAAGTTTCACTGACAGTCAAAACACCATCACTATTTGAATTTGTCGGAACTGTGGAGATATTGGTTTCCTCACCGTTCACTGACTGAATTGGAGTAATCTCAATGGAATTAAATGTTCTGAACGTTTCACTAACAACCGAAACACTGTCACTATTTGAATTTATCGAAAATGTGGAGATACTGGTTTCCTCACCGTTTACGGACTGAATTGCAGTAATCTCAATGGAATTAGATGTTCTGAAAGTTTCAGTATCGCCTGTATTGACGCCAAATGAGGCACTCATGCCTTCCAAATCAGTGGAAATCGTTTTCGTTGTAGAATCGTTTACAATATCCGGAATGTTGCCGTCTGAAATAATTGATGAATTTTCGTTGGATTCACCAGCGGTACTCACCTTTGATAAAATACTTCCACCATCGATTTCAGAAGAGGTATTTTCATCGCCATTGATACCCGTAACAACTATTGGGGAACTAGTGGTAAACTTAGCATTTGCGTTACTAATAAATGAAGCATCAGTTATAGTGGCTGTGACGGTCATCATTTTCTTACTATCATCCATAGTAGTATAAGTGGACACAGAAATAGAATCGGGTATCTCTGTAGTTTCAGCTAGAGTATCGGGTGCTGGATAAACTGTTGTAATTGGAACAGAAGACAATGGTGAAATAGTCTTTGATGGATTGATAAAAGGAGTAGCTGGAACTAGATCAGAGCTCTCAAAAGATGCAGTTGTCGTAGAAATTGGAATACCTGAGGTTAATTCATTGTAAGAATTGGAAGTCAATGCAGTCGTAGTCAGAATTAAATTTTCTGTAGCTGACGTAAATAAATGGTTGTAGTAATTAGAATCTGTAACCGTGAGATCAGCATTCTTCTGCGAGGATGTGTGACTGAAACTAGTCTGCGTAAAATCCCTTGATGGATTGCTGGATGATTTGGCTGATGGCACACCTGATGAGCTAGATGGTACAACATCTGAACTAATGGAAGAATCAGATGCAAAGGCTGATGACTCTAAAGCAAAACCTGATGGTGTAGATAAAGAACTTGATAACGAATTTGACGGAACACTTGATGAACTGGAAACAAAGCCAAGTGGGACGGCTGTAGTCAAATCAAAAGAAGTAACGAAATTGTTAGAAACTGAGGCAGCTAAAGCAATTGACGAACCAGAACTAAAGTCAGATGAAATATATAAACTACCGGAAGCTATACTGGATGTGACGGCAGAAATACCCAAGTCAACGCCTGAGGTACTGGTAATTGAAGTGAAAATACTCAATGAATTGGATCTGGCGCTACCTGAAGCAGCAGGAGTAACTGATGTAATAACAAATGAGGTACCTCTAGCACTGGAAGTACCAGATGTTAGCATAGACGGCATAACGGAAGAAGTGAGTTCAGCACTGGAAGTGACAAATGCTGAATCTGATGTAGCAACTGATGAACCGTATGGTAAACTGCTTTTAAGGACTGCAGCAGGAGAAGTTTCTGAAGAACTGTAAGCCAAATAAGTGCTCAAAGTAATCACCCAGGAGTCACCGCCAACACTTGATGTCCTAGATGCTGGAACAAATGAACTAACTAATGAATCAGACGTGGAATCTAATCTAGTACTAAACGACCCAGTTACTAAAGTTATTGAATTAACCGAAGAACCAGATGTGGTTTCGGATGCAGCGCCGTTAGATTCAGATGCTTGAATGGATGAATTAACTGATGAAATTGATGTGGAATCTGATGTAACACTAAATGTTTCAAATGTTGAAATGGATGAACCAGTTGATGCCCCAGATATGGAATCTGGTGTTACAATGGAAGTTCCTGATATTGAAGCAGATGAACCAAATAATGAGATGGATGTGGTATTGGATGGTGCAATTGAAACTCCAGATATTGAAGTAAATGAAGCAACTGGTGTGCTTAGTGTGACCATCCAGGAGTCACCGCCAACACTTGATGCCCTAGATGCTGGAACAAATGAACTAGCTAATGAATCAGACGTGGAATCTAATCTAGTACTAAACGACCCAGTTACTAAAGTTATTGAATCAACCGAAGAACCAGATGTGGTTTCGGATGCAGCGCCGTTAGATTCAGATGCTTGAATGGATGAATTAACTGATGAAATTGATGTGGACTCTGATGTAACACTAAATGTTTCAAATGTTGAAATGGATGAACCAGTTGATGCCCCAGATATGGAATCTGGTGTTACAATGGAAGTTCCTGATATTGAAGCAGATGAACCAAATAATGAGATGGATGTGGTATTGGATGGTGCAATTGAAACTCCAGATATTGAAGTAAATGAAGCAACTGGTGTGCTTAGTGTGACCATCCAGGAGTCACCGCCAACACTTGATGCCCTAGATGCTGGAACAAATGAACTAGCTAATGAATCAGACGTGGAATCTAATCTAGTACTAAACGACCCAGTTACTAAAGTTATTGAATCAACCGAAGAACCAGATGTGGTTTCGGATGCAGCGCCGTTAGATTCAGATGCTTGAATGGATGAATTAACTGATGAAATTGATGTAGAAACAGAGGCGGCACTGGACATTTTGGATGTTAATGTATTTGACCCCATAGAAGAACCAACTGACGAACCTGATGCGTAATCAGATTTAGTTGTTGAAGTAGTTGATGAGCTTAAACTAACCACCCAAGAGTTAGCATCAACGCTAGAGGTGCTAATTGTGGATCCTGATAAACCAACTGATGACCCAACTGATGAAATAACTGATGAACCAACCGATGGATTAACTGATGAATTGGATGAAGCAACTGATGATCCAATGGATGAGGTAACTGATGAACCAACTGATGGATTAACTGATGAAACAACTGATGAATTAACTGATGAACCAACCGATGAACCATCTGATGAACCGACTGATGAATTGGATGAAACAACTGATGATCCAATGGATGAGGTAACTGATGAAATAACTGATGAACCAACCGATGGATCAACTGATGAGGCAACTGCTGAATTAACTGATGAACCAACCAATGGATTAACTGATGATCCAACTGATGATCCAACTGATGAACCGACTGATGAATTTGATGAAGCAATGGACGATCCAGATCCTGAAGTTGATGAATTAACTGGTAAGCCAGATGTAGAAACAGAGACGGCACTGGACATTTTGGATGTTAATGTAGTTGAGCCTATAGAGGAACCAACTGATGAACCTGATGCGTAATCAGATTTAGTTGTTGAAGTAGTTGATGAGCTTAAACTAACCACCCAAGAGTTAGCATCAACGCTAGAGGTGCTAATTGTGGATCCTGATAAACCAACTGATGAACCAACTGGTGAATTAACTGATGATCCAACTGATGATCCAACTGATGATCCAACTGATGGATTAACTGATGCACCAACCGATGGATTAACTGATGAATTGGATGAAGCAACTGATGATCCAACTGATGATCCAACTGATGATCCAACTGATGGATTAACTGATGCACCAACCGATGGATTAACTGATGAAACAACTGATGAATTGGATGAAACAACTGATGATCCAATGGATGAGGTAACTGATGAACCAACTGATGGATTAACTGATGAAACAACTGATGAATTAACTGATGAACCAACCGATGAACCATCTGATGAACCGACTGATGAATTGGATGAAACAACTGATGATCCAATGGATGAGGTAACTGATGAAATAACTGATGATCCAACTGATGATCCAACTGATGATCCAACTGATGATCCAACTGATGATCCAACTGATGATCCAACTGATGATCCAACTGATGATCCAACTGATGAAACAACTGATGATCCAACTGATGGATTAACTG
>JAKTSJ010000054.1:0-73881 GCA_030580115.1 Kregervanrija pseudodelftensis
ATCTCCTGATGGCCAGCAATATTTAGGGAAATATTGTTGGTTTTTACCGGTATTGTCAAGATTACATGCAAATTGATAATCATAAGCGGTATTGTCATCCCAAGCAAATTGAATTGTAAAGTTTGGAATACAGACTTCACCTCCATTAGAACTGGTTGCAAGGTTGAATGTGGCACTCCATTGACATGGAAGTGCTAGATCATGTTGTTGATCGTGTCCATTAGTCGAATAAATAACATAGTCTTCAACACCAGTACCAAGAATTTGAACATATTCAAGATCTGCAATGGATGCACATTGTTCACCAGTAAAGTCTAAAGTAACCTGATAAATACCTTCTGAAACGTAATAGATATCACGGAAATTGATGGTTGCTGGAGGAAGATTATTAGAATTTAATGGAGTAGCTGTACAGGCTGGGGCAGCTGTAGGAAGTTCACATGATCCTGATGTGGATGGTGGAGTTAATGGGGTAGATGAACTAGATGGTGGTGTTAATGGTGTAGTTGAACTAGATGGTGGTGTTAATGGTGTAATTGAACTAGATGGCGGTGTTAATGGTGTAGTTGAACTAGATGGTGGTGTTAATGGCGTAGACGATGAAGTAGTATGTTTTGTTGTGCACGGTTTACTAGATGATGAAGTGTGTTTCGTGCACGATGTAGTGTTTGATGAAGTATGTTTTGTTGTGCATGGTTTAGTGGATGATGATGTTGTTAATGGGGTAGCTGATGATGAAGTTTTGTGGTCTGTGCATGGTTTACTGGATGAAGGATGTTTTGTTGTGCATGGTTTACTAGATGATGAAGTGTGTTTCGTGCACGATGTAGTGTCTGATGAAGTATGTTTTGTTGTGCATGGTTTAGTGGATGATGATGTTGTTAATGGGGTAGCTGATGATGTTGTTAATGGGGTAGCTGATGATGTTGTTAATGGGGTAGCTGATGATGAAGTTTTGTGGTCTGTGCATGGTTTACTGGATGAAGGATGTTTTGTTGTGCATGGTTTACTTGATGATGAAGTAATGTGTTTCGTGCACGATGTAGTGTTTGATGAAGTATGTTTTGTTGTGCATGGTTTAGTGGACGATGAAGTTGTTAATGGAGTAGTTGTTTTTGTGCATTTCGAAGTAGTTGAACAGAAATCTCCTGATGGCCAGCAATATTTAGGGAAATATTGTTGGTTTTTACCGGTATTGTCAAGATTACATGCAAATTGATAATCATAAGCGGTATTGTCATCCCAAGCAAATTGAATTGTAAAGTTTGGAATACAGACTTCACCTCCATTAGAACTGGTTGCAAGGTTGAATGTGGCACTCCATTGACATGGAAGTGCTAGATCATGTTGTTGATCGTGTCCATTAGTCGAATAAATAACATAGTCTTCAACACCAGTACCAAGAATTTGAACATATTCAAGATCTGCAATGGATGCACATTGTTCACCAGTAAAGTCTAAAGTAACCTGATAAATACCTTCTGAAACGTAATAGATATCACGGAAATTGATGGTTGCTGGAGGAAGATTATTAGAATTTAATGGAGTGGCTGTACAGGCTGGGGCAGCTGTAGGAACTTCGCATGCTGCTGCGGTAGTTCTGTGACGTTTAACCAAGTCATGTTCATCGTTGTTAATATTATTAGATAACGGAACTGACAGAATTGATTTGGCTAAACCAACGATTGACAAGATATTAATTAAAGATATCTTCATGGTGGGTATCTAAATAGTTGTATTGACAAATCAATCTAATATTTTTTTAAGATATAAAATATGGCAATAGAAGAAAGCTATGAACTTCTCATTGCAAGGACGTAGATATCTCCAAGTATTTAAACTAAGGATGAAATTAATACGACTTTTCCGAACTAATTTTGAAAACAAAATATTGTTGAAATATAAACAACCGAAATTAGCAATTCTGCTCATAGTGGTTTAAAGAAATCCAAAAAAGGTACGATTGTTTTACGAAAAGTCCACTTTCATACTTGAGAGTGAAGGGACTGCTAGCCAATTTTTTTCTCCAATTTCATGTTTCCAAAAATAAGAATGATTTTTCAGGCGTAACGATACACGAAATTTACATGGCGGTAATTGATCTGCGTGGTGTGCGATATTGCATCCACGCAATCTGCACAGTTTGTAATTGACGTACATAATTTTCAAGCACTTTTCAGGTACGCACTCATAAGTTATTCAAACAATATTTACGGTTGTGTTATTAATAATTTATTTTTACATTCTTGCTTGTGTGTTGTATGTTTTCCTTTGTTTTTCTTTGTTTATCTTTGTTATATCTTTGTTTATCTTTGTTTACTTCTGTTTTTTATTGTTAATCTTTGTTTACATAAAAAGTTGTAGCCAGTCTGTAAGTGACATTATTAATAATAATAGTAACAATAAAATGATAATGCGTGTATATTATGTACAAATATATACATTTTTTTTGTTAAGACCGTCATGGCCAAAACTATTGTAAGTAACCAGTCAGGTTTTGGATACGTTTAAAATCAATAAATACAAAACTCGATTGCAAAGGAAATTAAAAGATTTGACCAACGTCCAAGATGTTTTACAAAAAGTGCTACATGTTAATTTATTTTTGGCTACTCTAAACTCGTATATTTAGTTTTGAATTTATTTTTAAGACACTTATGGCAGCGAAAGCCAGCTATATCAGAATACTTTAATAAGCTAAAGAGTGATGCCATTTTTGTTCTAAAGGAAATTAAACCTATAGTTTTTCCAAGATCAGTTTAGATGTATTTATTTTCATGTATTAAATATTTAATTTCATGGCACTTCAAATTAATCGGTGAACTCTGACGACACAACTATGTATTACATACCAAACAAATACAATAAACAGTTTAATTTAATGGATTTAAAACGTCAGCATTGCTATATCATATAGTTTATATACAGTATGCTTCTGTTTAAAATTAGAAGTATTTATAGATTACAAATACATAGTACATACAATACGATGATTGAGTTGTATTATGCCTTGGGGGTGAGCATTGCTTTATCGTGTAGTTTATATGCCGTCACCTTATTCAAAACAAAGATTTATATATTCTACGTATAAATAACACGGATAACAAATATAACAGACATTTTTTGTAAAATGACTTTTAGTTTTCCAATTGAGAATTGCTATATCATGAATTGTGCATGCAGTTCGATTGTATCGAGAATCAAGATATCTGTGAAAATTTACCGGCAATAAGATTGCGGAGATCATTCAGGTCGTGCTTCGTCTGCGCGTCTTCAAATAATCGTTTGTTGATCCTCGCGGTACCGTCACTTCCCATACTTCTTCTTTTATTCCTTTTCATCGGCGTGCCCAGACTCGAGTATTTATGAGATTATGTAATTTTATTTCAGGTTTAGATTAGAATTATAGAAATATTTTAAAACAGGACAAAAAGTAGATAGATATGTAACGCAAGCTTTAGATCTGTTTCTTTTCCAATTATTGTATATGGCGGAGTACTATATGGATGTATTTAACGGGATTCTAATATGTAAAATATCAATTTCACATCTATTCCATTGCGGTTGGGAATGTTAATTGTCCAATCACCAGTCATGTCAGGTACTTATAATACTTTAAAAACAAACCACACCGAATTGTATAAACTTGTATATTCTACATCCCGAATTAGCATGCGTGCATGAAAAAAAAAAAGAAATAATGTGTTATCCCTGATTTCATATGTTATGCAGACATGAACTTCGCTTTCATTTCCCCATTTCTATATTTTTTGATGTAATTATTTGTGGTTCCCCCATAAATGTTGGAAAACTGGTAATTGTTGTGCATTTTGAGAAAAATATGCACGTAAAATATAATGCATGGTTATGCACAGGGCCTGTAATATATGAATTTGAGCACACTCATTGGACAATCATTATTATACGAAAAGGCTTTTTCCAAACACCAAACACATATTGTCTACATAGATAAACAGTTAACAGTTGAATTTTACTCTGCAATGGTGGTGGGTGCGGATTTCTATTGTTGTACAAGTTATTGTTCCTTGCAACAAACAGTTTATGAAGAATTCCATTTTCAACGCAATATTTCTTTCTAAGTGAAACATTGTGTGTTTCAACCACAAGTCCAAATTTAATACTCTTTGAGGGGTTATTTTTGGGGAGGTTTTTCCAAAAAATATTATTTATAATTTTGAAAAGTCTGTACAGCGTGTTTGAAAAAGATTGAAACAAATTAAAACATGCCATAGGGCAGTCCATAATTATTTAAGACGTGGTAAGGTATCTTAACACCGTGGAACTTATTCACGACCAACACGATATTCTACAGTCGTAAAGTAGTTAATGTCTTATGGTTTTCAAAAATCTACTGTTAAGCATAATCGTAAATCTTCTCTTTTTATGTGTAAATATTGCTTCCAGAATTTGAAAGTGTTCGAATTCTGGATCCGCGATAAATTGCCTGTTACTTTTATTGTGCGTAATAAGTGATTTTCACTGTTTTTTTTTTTTTTTCTTTCCAATGCCCGAACGACATTGCATTATACAGGTAAAAAAATAAAATATTTTTTTACTCGAAACAACCCAAAAAATCAGCTTGAAATTATCAGGTAAATTACTTGTGGGTGCAACTTAATTTCATTTGTGGAAAATCAAATCCTAGTTTCGAGCCTGGTCTGGAACATTAGTTTTAAAAAAATAATTGTCTTAATAGATTTTAAGGGTACGCAAACAGATATCGAATTTTAGTACCGAAAAAGTCCCGTGTTTATTATCAACTAGGACAAATAAGGGGAAGAAGATCGGCTAGATCATGGTATCTCAAAATTTACGAGAATAGTGGTTACACTTGGTTATTCTAATGTTAAAAAGTTGCCATTGCCAGGAGAACAGTATGATTGTATTGTCGATCAGGCAACATTTCTTGCGGTATTGTTCGAAATGATGTCAACACAAAAGCTGAAACCTTCGTCTGTTTACCCTAAATTTCATTTACTTTTATTTTATCAATTTTACCGCAGTTTCAATTGTGCATATACTATGGTGATCTGTTTCAGAAAAAGACCTTCATTTACGAAAAAAGTGATTACTAGTGATAGAAGTTTCACATAGATCAGCTGGTGATAATTGGATCGTTATGAATAGTTTAAAATCATTGTACTAGAAGAGCTATGTTTTATTATTCATTTTTGGCAAAACAAGCAAATAGAACGTTGGCTCGTTTTGGCACCGCGATAATATATTATTGTTATAAAGATCATCATTAGTGAAATAATTATGGGTAAAACAAGCAAATAGAAGGTTTAAGTTGTTATGGCGCCCAGGTCACATATTATGGTTATAAATAATATATCTTTAGTGAAATAATTATTGGCAAATCAAGCAAATAGAAGATGTTAGTTGTTCTGACACCGACATCATGTATTATTGTTTTGAAGATTATCATTAGTGAAATAATTATGGGCAAATCAAGGAAATATAAGATGTTAGTTGTTTCGACAACAAGATGAGTATCTATCATTGTTGCTGTAATGATGATCATTATTGGGGCAACCATGGACATTATTGGCATGATAATTGATAGGGCTGTTGTGTATTCCACAAATAGATATCCTCAGAACGGTATGTTGATTGCTAGGCCTGTTGTGTATTCCACAAATAGGCAGCCCTATAGTTGTACTTTAATTGGTTTGAATATGACACGCCTAGTGGCGACTGAATAAATAGATGGTCCGGCTGATGTGGTTTAATACCACCTAATGTTCTACTATTATGGTTAACGCTCTCGTCTTCGCTATTAATATGACAATAATTTAATTCGCATGAAATTACGCCAACTAATTTATCGCCAATACATCTAATGAAAGCAGTTGAAAGATGGTAAAAAAGAAAGATCAAAGAGAAGCAAATTTCGGGCTAGATAGAATACAGTTAACAAGAAAGATATGATAGTTAAAGGTTAAAAAAAAGATGGGCGACGAAAAAAAAAAAAACAAAAAAAAAATAAAAAAAGAAAAGTGCTGCAATAGAGTATTTATTGGGTGTCTTCCCCCCCCCCCACCACAATTCTTGGGCAAACACCTATAGGACGACTGCAGTTGATCGAACAGTTATACTGCCTTCTGCTTAATAATCGCAACCAAAATACAATATAGATCTTTCTGCAGGACAGAAGAGGAGTAACTGAAAGGGGGGGTTTTCACAGATGAAACGAAATGAAACAAAATGAAATGAAGCGAATTTCAGGAAAGAAAATTGTGAAAGTTAGATACAGATAAGGAATAATAGTGGTTAAAAATTATTTTTTATATACCTGTGGAAAATACTGGCTAAAAGATGGAAGAAATATTATTTCAGAATAACATTGAGTGAATTGCAGAATCATCACAATTACCAAGGCTGACAGTATTAATCATTAAGGATATATAATTTAGGTCCATCATATAACCTAAATATACTTTACTGTATGTATGGCTCATCTATGAATATATATTTAGTATTTTATACAATGTAATTAAGTTGAGTAAGAACTCCAACATGAATTAATGTCAGTTTTTCAAATTAT
Source organism: Kregervanrija pseudodelftensis (assembly GCA_030580115.1). Lineage (NCBI taxonomy): Eukaryota > Fungi > Ascomycota > Pichiomycetes > Pichiales > Pichiaceae > Kregervanrija > Kregervanrija pseudodelftensis. The sequence goes on from JAKTSJ010000054.1 coordinate 6,569, forward strand.
ACTTAGTATGCACAATTGACTAAATAAATAAATAAAATTAGATTACAACAGCAACCTCCCTAATTTTCTTCAAGAATAATTTCGGAAATTATTATTGCTTATTTTGATAAACCAGATAAAGAAAATTGTTATAAAAAAGTTTTGTAGCCAATGTAGGAATCGTTTTTTTTTGCTTGTAATATTATATTATGATTAAAAGTAGCCAGAAGAATTGCGTAACAAGAGATAAAGCTGTGCTGAAACAGCCATTCTGTTGCGATTTCTGGATACTCGGACCAGAGATGATAAAATACTGGAAATTTTTTATACTTAAATTAAAAGCACCTCCCAATCCCTGTACTAAATAAAACAAACGTAAGCATAAATTAGTAGTCAATGACTATGGGGGGATTTCAAAAGTTAGTCTTAAAATATTTAAATCGGTAATAGTTAATCAGCATGCTGTACGATTATTATTAGGACAAAAAGGGTTTCTAGCATGGAATTCAAAATCTCCTGTGGTAGGTAAAGCGTTATCTGTAGTCGTTAAATTTCAACAAGCATATATGCTGATTAAGTTGACATTCACAAGAAAAACGGTTACCTATCTGGCCTCTTGAATAAATAAGTGAATCATTACTATTGGTTCCTAAAAAATCTGAAAATTAGCCTACAAAGTAAGTCAATAATTTATCCAACATGAATTGAATAACTAACTCAATTCAAAAAAAATATATTAAACACTTAAAGTTAAATTTAAATGGAAAAAATACTTTTAAACAAAGTTGGCTTTACATTATTGTACTTATTTGTAACAAAACTAATTTCATCTTATGTAATTGCTTAAAAATATGTTTTGACGCTGACTAGTGAAACTATATCTATTTTGTTTTCAATATGCTATAACTTTTTTGACAAATTTCTATATACAAATTAACTACTAGTCTGTTATATTTTCTTTTCTTGGTATTATTTTTTTTGGATAATCTTCCCCTATTTTCAATCCACTTTCATGAATTGCAATGTATGTTGGCAACTGAAAAAATTGCATCGTAATACAATAACTCTAGTTTTCATGTTAAAATTAGTTAAAGTGATTACACAACTTTCATTGTATGCATAATTTCTTCAGATGGAATTAATGAAATTAAAATATTGGAACAAATGATAATTGATATAAAGCTAATTTGTTCAATGGTTTAAAGTGCTCTTCAGACAAAAACAAAAAAAAAAGTTAATTACAATTAAATCCAAACTAGCTATATATCAACCACTTTTTACTACTTTTTAGTTTCTGTTTTAATTATAGTTTTATTGGCTGGGTATAAACAACTATTCTATAGTATTAATTGATAATTTTATACTAGGACATAAAGAATTTTATATTGAAATCGCACATCTCCCCCGGTAGGATGAAGCGTTATACGTAATCATTTGTTTCCGACATGATGATTAAAATAACTCTCACAAAGGGAACAATTATAGGCGTGGTCCGTAGATAGATAAGTCAATACTTACTATTGCTTAAAGTGTAATTGATGTAGACTCAGAAGTTGTAAATAAATAAATAAGAACCAAGAATAATTAAATTGTATATAATTTATATATAGATCTCTCATCCCAAGACGAAAAACAAAAATATTGTAAACAAGTGGGAACTAAAAAGATAAGCTAATAATTTATATAGCAAATCGGATTTAATTGTGATTGTTTATCTTTTATCTAGACGATATCCTAATATCCAATTAAATGGATAAATTACTACAAATAATATCGTAAGCTTTAGTTACTTTGAATTCATTGGCTTATTCTAAAGGAGTTACGCATTTAGAATTAACAATGGAATGGTTTTAATTAACCTAAAAATAAGAGCCAAATTAATTAATCAGCCATACAATTTCTCCAGGTTCCAACAGCTTTTATTATAATTTTCAAAACCTAACCAGATTTTCACAGTTTTAACTTATTTTTTTAGTCTTTTAATGATATAAAATATTTAGGTAAGAATTGTGAGCGCAAACTCAATTTAGCATATCAAGTTAAGTTGTGTATGTTCAATTAATTATTGAAAATAAAAAAGTAAAATTCTTAAAGTTTTTAAAACAAATTTGTGATGAATTCATAAGGGTTGCAACTAACTCTATACTTGTGGGTTTGGCCGAGTGGTCTAAGGCGTCGCGTTTAGGCCGCGATATCGTAAGATGCAAGAGTTCGAACCTCTTAGCCCACAATTTTTTATTTTGTTTTAATTTTTTTTTTATTTGATTTTATCAAATACACAAAACTCTTTAATTACGTCGAAACTGTTTTATTAACCTATAATAAATTATACAAAACAAAAAGACTATTTAATTTTGGCATGCTCCCACATTTTTTCCAGACTTTTTTTGAAAATTGCAACATTATGGTCTATCACAGATATTGATGTTGTTTCATCGTTATCATCTAGCCTCGTAACTGCAACTAATGCCAAACCCCTAATCATTTGATGTAAATACAACATAGTACCATTTTGTAATCTTGAAATGCATTTCGTTGGTTTTGCAAAACTCAAAGAATCTATTTCATTATCTGCCTGATCAACAGTTGAGTACTCAATATTTTCATCATTATTAATAAATCCATTTGAATTATTATCATTATTTTCGTTTCCAATATATAATTTTTTACGTTGTTGAGTATTAGATTCATAAAGACCATCTAAATCGATTGTGACATCAATAAATTCAGCACAAACTTCATAAGTTTGAATATCAACCGGGGAAGAATCTGTTGCAACATAAATCTTTGAATTAACGTCAAATAAGAAAACTTTATCAAAATTACTATACTGCATCAATAAATCTAGTAAATTTTCCAGTGCTGGTAACTCATAAATTAATTTTTGTACTATTCTTGAAAATGCTTCATATATCGAATGATCAAAAATTGAGGTTAAATAAAATGAAATTTGAACACCTTCGAGCCCATATTCTAGCAAATCATCCCCAACCCTCTGCATAATATCCCTTTGAGTATCTAACCTAAAATCTTCAGACAATCCATCAATTTTATGGATTAGAACTTCAATATGAATCTTTGGATTTATGTTTACAGCATATTTAATTATAACCGCAAGATTCTGTAAAGCGCTTAAATATTCATCTTGTGAATCAATAACATAGACTAAAGCACCGATTGAAGCAAATAGTTTTTCATAGTCATATAATGCAGGTTCAAAGAGATTTAATTGGCCAGGTAATTCAATAACGGCTAAATCTATTAGAGATCTGAAATTTTCAGTTGTGGGCTTTGTCGTACTTTCCAAATAAAGAGTATCAAGAGGTTGAATGTTATGGAAAACGACCTTGCAAATGGAGGATTTTCCCGACCTAACAATAAAAATAAAAATGTTAGTGTTCAAGAAAAGAGAAAAAGAAGTATGAATAGTAATAAAAAATACTCACCTTCTAAGGCCCATTAAAAGAATCGTTGCATTACTGTCCTTATCAAATATCGGTGTCGATTCTGTATATTCCATATTTAACTAAAGCTTATCAATTGCAGCAGAACGAAGTCAGTATATTTATGTAATGATCAAAACAGTTGTGAAAATGTTACCGTTCTCCCAGCTGCCATTCTCAATTATGTGCAACACTTTATCCGCAAAACTTTATCCGCACCGCTAGAATGGTCAAAATAAGGAACTAATTTGCCTAATGAACCAAATTTAAAACAAAACGATAATACAATCGTTCCAAATAATTATTCTCTTCTCATTGTTTATTCAATAGCTAAGGATCTAACTACGAAAGTTTACTTCAATTCGCGTTCACCTGTTTTGGGAGAAAACATGAACAGTTCAATTGTTAAATTTCAGGAATTACAGTTGGCTGGGCGGAAACCCACTCCCGAATCTTGATATGGGGTTGGGATCCCGCAGCATACTGATAAGATTAGAATGATTTGAAAACTGAAGTATTTAAACTTCGTGATATCGACTTTATTTTTTTTCCTGCTACCAGTTTGCATTTAATAGAAGTATATTTCTATCCTTATTTAAGTACAAATTAAAATGACCGTCTCTGAAGACTATTTCCCTTCTGAACCTACTGGACCAGTTATCAAGACTGCCATTCCAGGTCCAATTTCTAACGCTAAATTGGAAGAATTATCTACTGTGTTTGATACTAAAGCTGCTTATTTTGTTACTGACTATTATAACTGTCTTGGTAATTATATTTGTGATGCTGATGGAAATAAACTATTGGATTCTTACTGTCAAATCTCTTCTATTGCTTTAGGTTATAATAACCCCGCCTTATTAGCCACATCAAAATCAGATGAAATGGCAGTTGCTTTATCTAACAGACCGGCATTGGCTTGTTTCCCATCAACTGATTACTACAAGATCTTACAGGAAGGTTTACTTGCAGTTGCACCTAAAGGATTAAACAGAGTTTGTACGGCCCACACAGGTTCTGACGCTAATGAAATGGCATTTAAGGCCGCTTTAATGTATCAAGCTACCAAAAAGAGAGGTGGCAAACCATTTACAGACGAGGAATTAACATCTGTCATGGAAAATAAACTACCAGGTACATCTGATATGGTGATCTTATCTTTCGAAAAAGCCTTTCACGGTAGATTATTTGGTTCCTTATCAACCACCAGATCTAAAGCCATCCATAAATTGGATATTCCGGCCTTTGACTGGCCTACAGCTCCATTTCCAACTCTGAAGTATCCTCTAGAAGTTCACGAGGCTGAAAACAAAATTGAAGAAGAAAGGTGCTTAAAGGAATTAGATACAATTATTTCTTCATATCCAACTAAAATTGCGGCAGTTATTATTGAACCAGTTCAATCCGAAGGTGGTGATAATCATGCGTCTCCCGCTTTTTTCCAAGGCATTAGAGAAATTACAAAAAAACATGACGTTATTTTTATTATTGATGAAGTTCAAACTGGTGGTGGTGGTTCTGGAAAAATGTGGCTACATGAGCACTACGACGTTCATCCAGATATAGTTACCTTCTCAAAGAAAATGCAAAATGCTGGCTTTTATTTCAAAGAAGAAGGTTTAGCTGGTGATAAACCATTTAGACAATTCAACACTTGGTGTGGTGATCCATCCAAGGCCCTAATTGCCAGATGTATTGTTCAACAAATCAAAGAAAAGAATTTATTAAAAAATACAACGGAAACAGGTGACTACCTATACAAAAAGTTAGATGCTATTAGAACAAAGAACATCGATAGAATGCTGAACTTGAGAGGTAAGGGAAGAGGATTTTTTATTGCTTTTGACTTGCCAACCCCTGAATTAAGAAACCAATTTTTAAGCAAATGTAAACAATTAGGTTTGAACATTGGCGGTTGTGGTGATCAAGGTGTTAGATTGAGACCGGCCTTAGTCTTTGGTACAAAACATGTTGATTTATTGTCTGAAATTGTTGGTAAGGCATTTGAGAATTTGTAAATACCTAACCCTTGCTCAGAAAAAGAATAATGAGCAATAATATAGAATAGTTTATTAAAGTATACATAACGATAAGCATTACAAAATGAATTTTTTTTAAAATTAACAAAAAATAGATTTGAAATTTTATACAGACAGTAAATAAAACATATAAGTAGACAAAAACAAACAAAAGGATATTACAGAATATTGTACTTCACAGCTTAAAATCTAATGCTTGGCCTTCTTTTCGGAATACGCAGATGGTCTGCTTGGCAACTTCCTTTTATTCTTCTTTTCTTGATATTTGGCCATGAAACGGTGCATGTAATCTTTGGTAAACTTCTTAACTTTAGCTTTCCGATCTTCTGATAATGTAGCTGGAATAGATTCATCCTTATGCCTTTTCATTTCCTTTTGTGCTAATTGATGCACAATATCCCTGGCACAATTCTTCAAGTTATCCCTCCCAATTTCACCATCATATTTTTTCAACATATTTGGTACGATGCTCGCGAATAAAACAGTCCATTTTGCTTCAATTGGATCTGTATGTTCTTTTTTCTTCTCTTCTGATTTTTCCTTCTCCTTGATTTTTTTGTTAGTTTTCTTTGGTTTGTCCTCATCACTATCTTGTACACTTGTAGAAGCTTGTGCAATAATACTGGAAAGCATACTTACTCTCTCCTCTTCCACTTTTAATTCATTTCGCTTCATCAACGCCCGTTCTCTTTCCAGTTCTATTATTCTTTTCTGCTCTCTTTCTTTTTCTCTTTCTTTTCTTCTACGTCGTTCCTCTTCGTCCCGGAAACTAATAATTACTGAAGTATCTGGGGAATCAATAGTTGGCCATTCAGGTTTTTCCCAAGTGGTTATATTTTTAGCCCTATGGTAAAAATATTTATTACCTGTTTGCTCATCTGCTGCCCACTCCCAACCAGTTGGCAATGGATAGTCACCAATGCGTCTATTTTCCGGTAATGACGTGACATCTAGTTCCCCCCATGGCTTAGTTTTGTGTGCAGCAGGTTTGGTGGGAAGTTTTAGTTTTGAAGCTAGTGTTACATTTTCAGAAGATTTATTTCTTCTATCGTTTATGATTGTTTTTGTTTCATTGTTGTCCATTTTTTTTGGAATACGATAAACAACTTCCAACCCTTCCCAGTTCGAGAGAATAGATTTCATAGATTCTATTATTTTGTCATCGTCAATCTTATTTTCAATTTTTTCAAGTGACTCCTCTAAGTTACTATTCAGGATTGAATTTCTAGACTTTAGTTCCGGCCAATTTTCAAACATTTTGATTATCATTGATATTAATTCTGTCTCAAAATCATTAAAATAAGATTCATCCTTTGTATTTGCTAACACGTCTTTCAAAGTTAATCCTAGCGCCTGCAAACCATGTAACCTATTTAATCTAATTATTAGTTCATCAAAATTAGATGTGTCAATAAAAAATCTTTCTAGAATTCTATGTATGACCAAAAAATCCAAGCCAGGTTGCATTAAACAACTTGCAACTTTAGCAACTTCTTCCACAACTAAAGGATTTAGTTCTAAAGATTTAACGAATTCAACATTGACGTTAGAATCAATATTATCTTTGGTAATTTTGACGCCATTTTTCCTTTGGGCTTTAATCCATTTCTTTTCATCGCTGGCTTTAACACCAAGTGCTTCAGTAATTGCATGAGGAAGTAATCTTGCATTTTCACTTTGAGTTTTACCACCCATAACACCCAAACAGTTGGCTGCACCACAGTAGCATTTTTGGGGTTCAGCACCATACCTATCCACATTATAATCAAAACAAATCTCTTCACCTTTAAGAATATTTCTTTTAGCAAAAATACCCATCCTAAATCTCTTATTCACAACCCATTTTTCAACATAAGCGTTAGGGTCACAAGAATGATTACAATATCTGCCCAGACTTGCTCTTTTGCTGGCATCAATAATTTCGTTATCTTTGATCATCATAAAATAGAAATGTTTGATACCTTGTTCATCATACAGTTCCTTCCTAACTTTATACTCTTCATTATCCACAATTTCACCCATGTATTCAATAATAAATGTATGAGCAGAAATATCTTTATTGGCTCTCATACCATATCCTTTTTCTTGAGTTAAAAAAATGGAGGTATCTGCATTATCTCTCTTTTGGAAACGTTGATTGAGACAATTCACACCACATGAACATTGATCGTCAACGCATTCAATATTTGTCAATCGATTGATACAATCAGAAGTTAAACCACATGCAATATTATAACCATCTTCAATTTCTTCTGTACAATCACAGGTCATAAATTCGTTAGATGCGGAATAAACATTCTTTAGTCTATTGATATAAAGATTTTCTTTAAGAACCACGAACTGTTTTTTTACCTCATCCGTTCTATCTTCGTGACTGTCGTACAATTTCGGCGTTTTTGAATCTGGTTGTGGGGTTGTGGACGATGAAACTTCTTCATCACTGCTGATATTAATTGGCTCCACCTCAGACATGAATGTTATGTGTCTGGCTCTCTCCTTGATAAACTATTGAACGTGTTTCTTTGTTGAAGATTTGAAAAAAAAATAGCGACTTTTTTTTTACTGACACGCTTGTTCCCCATGACAGTAACATGTTTCGTGCCTTTTACTAGTACAATCAGGTTCATATCAGTTTATTGTTCAATTGTATTGACAGTTTACACCTCTTTTGCAAATGTCTACCAAAGAGCCACCCAAATCTGTTGATATGGACCAAGATCTGTCTAAGATATCCTCGATTTCTTCAGATGTACCTTCAGATACGGACAGTGATGCATCTGAAATTACACAAGCGGAGCTATCGTCTCAGATGTCAAATATCTCAACGTTGTCACAGGAACGTAAATACCAGATTGAGAGGTCGATCACCCATTATGAAAATATGGATAAGACTATTACTCGTATGCCACAATTTTATCAGGCCGACGAATTTCTTCATTGTCTTTCGCAATTCACAACAGAAAACGAAACATTAAAGGACTTGGGCAGATTTAGAAATAAATTGTATGTCAATCAGAACGAGGATGACATAAGATATGAGATTATAATTGAGAATCAGAGAGGTGCCACTTTATTCGGCAATCCTGTTTATAGTAAACAATCCGTATTATATCCTTTAGATCCACCAAAATATCAGACACTATGTGGTATGAATTTGACTAGTTTGTCTATGTATCCTGACCCAGGAGACAATTGGAGATGGTGTTGGAATAATTGGCATGTTATGATGATCAATGATGTTGATGAAGAAGGTTGGATTTATTCTAGAATGAGATTTGGGAGCTATAAATGGAAGGGTGTTGGGAAATTTGGTAATTTCGTTAGAAGAAGAATTTGGGTTAGAATGATTGAAAGAATTGCCCAAATTGAAGAAGAAGAAGAAGATGAAGATGATGAAGATGAAAAAGTTCAAGATACTATATGGCTTTCTCCAACTTTTAAAGATACAAAAAAGAATTGGGTTGAAGCTTACAATAGATATCAAAATAGTAATAAAACAGTTCCGGTTCCCACTGAGACTTCATTTGAGCAGACACAACCTAATGAAACCTTTTCCGAGAGCAACAAGATTGAGGATAACGATGGTGCTGATCTTAGTAATAATTCCATTACTGACAGCTCAGACGCTGATGATTATTCTATCAAATCTTATTCAGAGCAAATCATTGAAAAGGATGATCTAAAACGTAAATTATCGCTTAATACAATATCGTCCGACAACCTAACGACCATCGAAGAACCTGCCTCCAATATATCACAGAACAAAATTATTTTATTGAACTTACATGATAAATTATTATCTTGTAAAATTGACAGGGTCAAAATACAAGAATTTTTGGATTTTTTGTTTTTGGCCGAAGAATCATTATTAGAATTTTTGATTTCCGATTTTGAAACGACTCAAGAGCAGATGACCTGTTGGCTAGCCAGGTTATTGTTCACTATTCATTTCCATGATTCAAGAAAATTATTTCTTGATAAGTTCAAGGAAAGATACTTAGCTGACAAAGACACCAGTAATTATGCACAAAAAAGAAGTAATCTGAAAAAAATTTATAAATGCTGTGGAGCTTTATTTAAAGGTATCCTTTATGATTCAGAGAAAAGATAAATATCTCTGCTTATATATATATCTTAACTTTATTAGGAATAAACATCTTATATAGCATTGCAGCCTCTATATACAGGTTATATAGTCGTTTCTATTATATATTCTTATTACTACAAGTGTCTTTCGATGGGAACTCTTTCAATAGCTTCAATAATGTCACCTTCAATGATCTTTGGTTCATTTTCCAACGCAACACCACAGTCTGCACCATTCTTAACCTCATTAACATCATTCTTCTCCACCTTTAATTGCTTAATTTTACCTTCATAAAATAATTCTCCCTTTCTCATTACTCTTACAACGGCATTTCTCTTAAAAGTACCTTCTATAACTCTGGAACCTGCAATTACCATCGAATCTTTACCCTTTAAAGATATTTCAAACAATTGCCTAACAGTAACTTTGGAAACAACCTTAGTTTCATAAATTGGGGATAATTTAGAAGTTAAAGTCTTCAACACTTCTTCAATCAAATGATATATAACATTAAATTCTTTGATCTCCACTCCTTCTTTAGATGCAGAGTTTAGAATATCCTTTGGAACTTTAACGTTGAAAGCTAGAATTTGAGCATCTGAAATTTTGGCTCTGCTGATATCTGACTCAGTTGGGGCACCAACTTCTTCAAATAAAACCTTCGACTGAACTTCGTTGTTACCTAAACCTTCAATACTTTGCTTAACAGCTTCAGCAGAACCACTAACATCAGCTTTAATAATAAAATTAATCAGCTTGGTCTTTTCCTCTTCACCTTCAAATAGTTCAGGTTCTAATTCTTTAATTTCTTCCAAATTCAAACCTTCTAATTGGTACTCTCTAATTTTTTCATCCCTTTTAGCCTCTTCAGCAGCCTTTAATCTGCTACTGTTCATTTCACTCACTTGGGAAGCTTCATCCATCATTCTCTTTCTTTTTTCTCTATTTGCAATAACTTTTTTGGCATACGCTTCATCCCTAGATTGAATACCAAAGTCACCCGCTTCCGGTATTGATTTCCAACCAGCCAATTCAACGGGTTGTGAAGTGTTTGCAACTTTGATCCTTTTACCGTTTTCATCCTTCATAACCTTAGCCTTGCAGAATGTGGTGCCCGCAACAATAACATCACCTGGTTTTAATTGCCCCTTTTTAATTAAAAATGTTGCAACGTTACCCAATCCTTTCTTGACTTGAGATTCTAGGACCCATCCTTCAACGGGAACTTTTTCTTCGGTTTTTAATTCCAGCAGATCTGCAACAGTGACAATCGTTTCTTCCAAATCTTTCATACCCATCCCAGTTTTAGCAGAAATCCTAACAACAGGAGTATCACCACCATAGTCCTCAACGTCGACTCCCTGTGTTGATAAATCAGCTACAACCCTATCAGGATCAGCCTGTTCTTTATCACATTTGTTAACGGCAACGATGACGGGAACACCCGCATTTTTAGCATGCTTAATAGCCTCAACAGTTTGAGGCTTAATACTATCTTCAGCAGCAACAACTAAGATAATAATATCAGTCATGTTGGCACCCCTTTCACGCATTTTTAAAAATGCAGCATGCCCTGGGGTATCCAAGAAAGTAATTTTTTTATTACTAACTGGAGTTTGAACAACGAATGCTCCAATATGTTGGGTAATACCACCAAACTCACCTTTAACTATCGAAGATTTACGTAAATAATCTAAAATAGTCGTTTTACCATGGTCAACATGCCCCATAATGGTAACTATGGGTGAACGAGGTTTTAGTTTGCTTGCATCAGTGGTTGGCTCAGATGGGAAAAGATCAGCACCTAAGTTATCATCCTGATTAACCTCAAAACCATATTCTTCTGCAATAAGTGAAGCAGTTTCACCGTCTAGAATATATTCATTGGACATATTTTCAAAACCCAAATCTTGTAACTTTTCTAAAAGCTCTGGCACACGAACACGTAGTATAGTAGCAAAGTTTGCAACCGATAAGAAAGTTGGAATGTCTAGCTTATATCTATCTCCAGAGGGTGAAATTTTGGGTTTCTTCTTATTTTTCACCTTGACTTTATATTGCGATGATGCTTCAAGTTTATTATTTGTATTTGTGTCTTTTGAAAATCTATTATTTCTTTTAAACTCCTTCTTATTCTTATTATTATCCAGTTTGATTGCAGGATTTTTTATTTTCTCAGTTTCCTTGTTAGTGTTATTCTTTTTTTGATCTCCCTTCTTCTCTGGTTCCTTGATTTTGATTGGCTTGGTTTTCTTTTCAGACTTTGAATTAATTTCTTTCTCAAACGTTTCATCCATTTTTTTAGATATTAGTTCAAGGACTGAAGATTTGTCATTCAAATTATTGATATCATTTTTCCCATTATGAGATCTATCTTCAGTGACTTCCTTTTCTGTATCATCTAATTCATTTCTCACAAGTTTTTTACCAAATCTTGATCTTCTTGAGGCTGCAGTAAGGTTCATTGAAAAAGTAGTGAAGCTTCTACACACATGCCCGTTAGAAAAATGTGCATGTCTAATAGATCGCAACAAAGATCTGGAAAACATATAGTGGCAGGTTAATATTACGGTAATTTACATAAAAATATAGTCCAGTGAACATGGGCTGAAAAAATAAAATAAAAAAACGTTCCTTATACAGCTGAGGAAGAAAAAAATATTTCAACCTGAAGAGCGTTCGGTAATCATTACCGGCTCAGGTTTGGCAACCAATATGGCTGATACCGGAGTTTGCACTTCTTCTGCTGCCACCTCTTGCTCCTTTTGTTGGAATGAGGAAGCAACTGGTAAGAGCGTATAATTGCTATCCAGTAACGGACCCTTAAAATGTCGTATACCCCAGAAGTAGTATCCTGCGCAAATCAAAATGGTAAAAATCAAAAACACTGCAAATGCATAGTTCATTGATTGGATATTGATAAACCTTGAAGGTGGCATACTAAGAACAATAACTGTGAGAACTATAAAGAAACAACTGAGAATGTTGATAATGTAACCAAATTTTCTTAGCTTGAAAGTAGCACCTTTAATCTTTTGTCTTTTGTTCATAAGAGACGACAATATTGGAATACCATTCGCAATATTCATTGCAATTACAGAACAACCAACAAAAGCGTTGAATGCAGATGTAGACACCAATGAGAAACAGCCAAGAACTACTGAAGTTCCCACCGCTAAAAGTAATGCATTTTTAGGAACTAGTTCTTCATCGTCCATAGTATCGACTTGCTGCCAAAGATAATCAAATGGTAGCCCATGATCTCTACCAAAAGAGTAAATTGTTCTAGAAACGGTAGTCAAAGAACCGACAGTGGCAAAAGTTAAAGCGCCAACAATCATCAAAGCAATAATAAAAGAAACTAGAAATGATTTTGTAGATAATTTGAAAACAATGTCAATTGGGAAAATCTCTGGATTATCATCAAGTAATCTTTCTAGATCAGGTAAGATACTTAATAAAGGTATAATAAAAAACAACCCTGTAATAGTACTAATAATAATAGAGTAAATCATACTCTTCGGAATCGTCTTTTCAGGTATTTTTACTTCTTCACTCATTGCTGCAATGGCACCATAACCGTTGAAAGTCATAGCAGAAAATTGAATACCGCCAATAATAAAGGCAATAAAGTTAGGCCAACCAGATCTAGAAGCGTCGAAATGGGTCAAAACATATTTTATGTTATGATAATCTGTAGCAAATAAAAGAATTAAGAAATCGGCGACAAGAATGGTATAAACGGTCCAATAAATGCAAAGTTTATTGAATTTTTCCAAATGTTTTTGGAATTTCAAATTAACCAAACCTGAAATAATTACAATTGCAATAAAAACAATCAGAACAATGATATCATCATGTTTATAATCAGCTTGAGTCAACCCTAACATCGATAAAATAAACTGTGCTCCACCAAATGCGCAAGAGACAAACATCAATAAATTTCCAATAATTAAATACCAACCATCAAACCAAGAAGATACCAAACTGTATCTATCACTAGCCAATATACTTGAAAAATGATAAACTCCACCTGAAGTTGGAAATTTAGAAACGATTTCACTTAATGAAAGAGAAATGAATAGGGAAAAAATTCCAAATAAAATCCAGCCCCACAATATGGTAACACTGGAACCACATACCAAGCCGATTGATAAAGTTGTAGCAACCCCAAATGGAACGTTCATCAAAGAAAATCCCAAACCAACAATTGAAGAAACAGAAAACTTTTTCTTGAGTTCTTGTTTATAGTTGAAATGTTGAACTTCTTCTTCGTTATCGTCATCATAATATATTTCTTGAGCTATATGATGACCAAAATCTATAAGGTTTTCATGTAATCTATGGTATGTTTGGGATTCCGAACTGAATCTATTGTAGTTACTGCTAGTATCAGGCGCCGAAGCCAATGGGATATTATCCATTTTCTCACTTTTCGTTATATCTTGATCCAATAGAGATGAGAAAAGATTTAAACTTGATACTGAATCGGAAACACACTTTTTCTTTAGTAAAAAATATTTAACAGGGTGAGAAAATACTACAATAAGTAGATACAAGTTGAAAATTCTTTTGTCCGACAAAAAAACATGGTATCAGAAGGACATAAGACTCGAACTGAAAAAAAAATAACGCAAAGCCTGGATATTATCTACTCCATCTTTATCGATTGAAACATAGGGATTGCACATATTATTTCATGCCTCCTAAAGAAATTCCCGGTTTTTATTATGATACCACAACAAAGAAATATTACAAAACCCCACCACTAGGTGCTCCTAACCATTCTTCTTCAGACAGAGTACAGAAATTATCTGCAGATATCCGTAATGACGTCAAATTGAAATCCAAAAATAAATCAAAGTCAAAAGTTGAAAAGTATACTGATAAACAAATTAAAGATGCAGAGAAAATGATAAATATTTTGGAAACACAGGTTGAAGGCTATGATCGAACTACTGGAATACGAAACACTGGATTGTTAGAGGCGACGGTACTCAATTCCTGCAAGTTTAGGCTCCCACTTTCAATTACTTCCAATTTAGAATACCGCTATAATAATAGTAGAGAGATTAAAATAAAACAAAGGTTTCAAAGTATGAAAAAGCTAGCCACAATTTTTTTGAGAAGATCATTGTCAACATATGGTAACATTTCTCAGATGTCAATGAATTTTTCCTGTGACAATCGACCTGTTTTATACTTTTTTTCGTTGGATGGAAAAACTGCATTATATGATAAGTTAGCTTTAAAACAGTTGATTGAAAACTGTAAAGAATATAGAAAGCATCATTTCAAGCAGTTTTCGGATAGATTAACCATGGATACTGAGGATTACAATGCACAGTTCTCTGTACCACTCGGCCACTTAATCAAGTCATATGACGGAAATGGCGATATTAATAGTATATATTATGATGAACAGGTGAATCCAAGATATGATTACAAGTACTGGAGTTGGAATGAAGGTGAAAGGTTTCGATATTTTACTAAAAAAGCATACAAACACACTCTTCATATGCTACTTTCAGAAAAAGATGGTAATACTCAAGAGTTTGATTCCGAAATTATGTGTATGACTGGAGAAAGTGATGGTGAATACATATTCCTAGGTACCAGAGGAGGTCTTGTGTGGATGAAACATAGAGAAAAAATGTTTAAATTGAAATTTGGACCACCCGTTTGTGATGTATTATCTATGAAATACAATGGAATGGACCTTTTAGTGGTAAGTGGAATTCAGAATTGTTTAAAGTGCTATAAAATCAAAAAAGATAAATTTACATTAGAACCATTTATGACTTACCAAGGATATATATGTAATTGCCGTTTAGTTAATAATTTGCGCCAAGACAGTACCACTAAAAGTGATGGTATATTTGTGATTGAATCAGAATTAGAAGATAGAATTGTTTTGAAGGGGTTCCATGTTTTGTCACCTAAAGCATTGGAAGTTCTAAATTCAGAGATCATGCTTAAAAACAGTCAACAGACAACACACCAATGGGCTTTTGCCGAGACTTTCATATTTGTTTACGAGGACAAGTGTATTAAAGTTTACGGATAAATTTGTAGGATAAATATTTATTTTTGTATATTGTAATCTGCCTCAATCAAAATCTTTTAGATCATTTCAGCCGGTGGGAAAAAATTGAAGAGGCGAGAAATTGAAATTTTTTTTAGCTTTCATGTTTTTTCTTTCCGACTAGTAAAAAGAAGCCAAGAAAATGTCAGAAAGCAACGAGGATCTTCTTTTCGATGAGTTTGGTAATCCAGTGAATGGATCTGAAGATTCAACAGACAGTGAATCTGAAGTTCTTGTTACAAACGGCGAATTTAGTAATGATCATATGGACATTGATGAAGAGTCCAATAATCACCGTAGTAATAACTGGCAAATAATTTTACCGGAAGAAAAACAACATTATGACACTTTAGAATCAACATTTGGACCGGGAGTTGAGACAATAATTGCTACCACTGATGCAAAAAGTTTGAATGAACCAATTGTTGAACCACAAATAGAAAAGAAATTTAAAATTGAAGAAACCGAATTACCTCAAACAACCTATTCAAAAGAATACCTTTGGGAATTATCATCATTGCCAGAAAAAATCAGGAATGTTGCGATTTGCGGTAATTTACATTCAGGAAAAACTTCCTTAGTCGATATGTTGGTCGAACAAACTCACGTGTTGAATAAAAAACCGGCTAAAAATTATGAACCCTTGAGATATACGGATAACCACGTTTTAGAGGTTAAACGTGGGCTAACCATTAAAGCCTCCGTTATTTCATTACTTCTGCCTGATTTAAAGGATAATTCAATGATCGTAAATATTATAGATGCACCTGGTCATATCAACTTTGTCGATGAGTTGTCAGTGGCCATAAGGTTATCTGACGTTGTGTTGTTATGTGTGGATATTGTGGAGGGAGTCACCAAAAGTCTAGAATTGGCCATTGAGTATGCTTTAAAAACTAGAACTAAGATGGTTTTGGTTTTAAATAAGATCGATAGATTAGTCATTGAACTAAGGTTACCTCCACTTGATGCATATTATAAACTTAGAAGAACAGTGGAACAAGTCAATAGTAGTATTGAACATCACAAAAAGATTTTGAATCTAGATATAGATGATGAAGAATTGAGATTATCTCCGGAACTGAATAACGTTTGTTTTGCTTCAAATACTTTCAACACTATTTTTTCTTTGACAAGTTTTACAGAAAAGTATTTTGATCGTTATAATCTCACTAAAAGTGGCAAAATATCAATTGAATCTTTTGCTAACAAATTATGGGGTGATATATATTACGTAGGAAATAAATTTACAACAAAACCAGATAATCATATTTCAGCGGCATCAGCTAGAACTTTTATCAAGTTTATTCTTGATCCAATTTACAAGCTAGTGACTAGAACATTATCCTTAGATCCACCACTGCTCAAAGAGTTTTTAAAACAAAACTTAGACATTACGTTAGATAAATCGAAATACAAGCTTGACCCAAAACCGCTGTTAAAAGAAGTGCTTTCAGCATTTTTTGGTAAACCATCTCCATCATTTGTTCATATGTTACAAGATGCCCCGACACCTCAATCTAATGCTTTATCTAAATTAGAATACTTATACACAGGCCCGAAGTCGAATTCAAGTATACTGCCGCATGTTAAAGCTTGTGATCCTAGTGGTCCATTAATAGCTTTTGTTTCTAAACTTGTTGATACAGCTGACAGTGAACATTTTTACGCTCTTGTTAGAGTTTTATCGGGTACTTTGTCAGAATCAAGTACAGTCAAATTGTTAGGTGAGAATTACAATCCAGATTATGACGAAGATATTAAAGATCAAGATATTAGACGTTGCTATTTATCATGCGGAAGATACAAAGTGCGTGTTCCTGACATTAAGGCTGGCTCTATAGGATTAATATCTGGTCATGAAATTGATTCATTTATAACTAATACTGCCACTATCTATGAGCAAAATGACGAAGAGATACGCTATATTTTTAAAGGTCTTGATAAGATTAGTGAACCAGTTTTCAAAGTTGCAGTTCAACCTTACTATCCAAAAGAGTTAAATAAATTTGCAGATGGCTTGAAAAAATTAAATAGATCATATGTTGGCTGTGAAGTGAAAGTGGAAGAAGGAGGAGAACATGTTATTTTAGGGTTTGGAGAATTATATATGGATTGTTTGTTACATGATTTTAGAAAGATGTATGGTGATATTGAGATTAGAGTTAGTGACCCCATGGTTAAATACAACGAAACGGTAGATGATTTATCAAGTGTTAAATTAATAACCAAGTCTAATAACGGCAAGAACAATATTACCATAATTGCTGAGCCGTTAGAAGAGGCAATTTCACAGGATATTAAGAATGGTGTTTTAAATATTGTGAGGGATTCATCTAAAAAAGTGGCCCGTATGTTAAGAGAAAGGTATGGTTGGGATTCATTTGCCGCGAGATCAGTCTGGTGCGTTGGACCGGGCGATAAAGGCTCTTCTGTGCTTTGTAATGATATAATACCAGGTGAAGTTGATGAAGATCATTTATTAAGCGTCAAAAGTGCCATTATGCAAGGCTTTGAGTGGGCAGCCAGAGATGGCCCATTGTGTGATGAACCCATTAAGGATGTAAAGTTTAGGATAATTGGTATTGAATTGGCAGATGAGGATATCAATCGCAATGGCGCTCAAATTATTCAAATGGTTAGAAAAGCATGCCATGCTGCAGTCATGATCGGTGGACCAAGATTATTAGAACCAATTTACGGGATTGAAGTGATATGTTGGAACGATGTTGTTGACGTCTTAGAGAAGTTAGTGGACAGAAGAAGAGGGAGTGTTTTGAGTAAAGAGACAATTGAAGGTACTCCGATGTTTAAAATAAAAGGATTAATTCCGGTTATTGAAAGTGTTGGTTTAGAAACAGATCTAAGGTTGATTACTAGAGGTAGAGCAATGCCTCAAATGATTTTTAGTAAATGGGAAAGAGTCCCTGGAGATCCATTGGATGAAACCTGTTTTGTACCAGTTTTGAAACCAGCACCTTTAAATTCTTTAAGTAGGGACTTCATGGTTAAAACCAGAAAAAGAAAAGGATTGTCTGAAGAAGTTAGTTTAAAGAAATATGTTGATGAAGAAACATGGGATACGTTAAAAGAAGCCGGATTGTATGATTAAAGCTTTTTTAATTTTTCAAAAAGTATATTTAGATCTGTAGTATTAATAATAATAATTTAAGCAAAAGTTTATAAACAAGAATCTTTAAATTAGGGTTAATTAATTCTTTTTCTTATTTCTTCTTCTATTTTTACCAGGTCTTTGTTTACTACCTCCAGATTTTTGACCAACACTTTGTTGAATTTTTTGTTTCTTAAAACGTTGTCTTTCATCTTTACCGGCTGAAGCATCTTCAACAGCGATATCGAAGGCATCATTGCCAATTTCATTATTCTTTCTTTTTTTCTTTAAAGACTTAATTTTGTCTAAAGTATCTCTTTTATCCTTCTGTCTTTGTTGTAAAGTCTCATGTTGAACTTGCTTACCAAATTTCTTTAATTGTCTTTGTCTTCTAGCTTCATCTCTAGCTTTCTTTTCGGTGGCTTCTTGGACCAATTTAACCTTTAATTTTTCCATGTGCTCATCAGATTTAACCATTTCTGCAAAATAGTCCATTGGTCTTGCAAATGGTATTTTCAATGCCAGTAAATTTTTACGACCTTCCAAAGCTGCATCTAAACCTTGTTTAAAAAATTGTAGTTCTCTTTCGGTATCATCATAAATATCTTTGATTTGAGATTCAACATTTGTATGATATGTAACAGTTTGATTTTCATCAAACTGATATTTCTCCCAAGGTATTTGTATTCTTGATAAACTATCTCTTAAAGCCGCTTTGTTATTAATGGTAAGTTTTGTGTATGGAATAACATCTGCGTCCGAATCAAGTTCAGCTTCCGATAATGGAATATCATCAGCATTTTCTTTTTCGTCATCATAATCATTTTCATCGTTACTAACGCTGTCCTTTAACTCGATTTTTTCTTCAATTAAATCATCCGAATCATCATCACCATCACTCTCTTCTAAAACATTAATATTTATTTCCTTAACTTCTTCTTCTTCTTCGCCATTTTCTTCATCATCATTTCCATTGTTATCATCATCATTATCTTCAATTTCCTCAACAACTTCAATAACTTCAACAGGCTTATCAACTTTTGGAGGAGGCGTTATTTGCTTCTTACTGGTCTTGGATTTAACTTTGCGGGCCATTATAATTTGCAAATTGAGTATAACTGAATTATTCAATGATAAGTTATTGGATACAAAAAAGTTGCAGAAAAAAATTTTTAGGTTAAAAAAATTTTCAAATCTGGCTCAAAATCCACAGGAAAAATTAAATAAAAACGTCGATCGACGCAATTATTTTAAACGAAGTAAACGAGAAATGAAAACTGCAGAAAGATTTCAAGATGTTGATAACTTTGGGTGCTCTTTTTTTGACAATTTTATTAGATTTATCAGTCTCCCTTCAATTTTTAAATTCAATTAAAATATTTTTTAAAATGGACAAAGCAACAGGTAGAAAATTGTTTTTAGAGGTCTTCCCTGATCTCGTTGATGAACTTTTGGAAATTGCCAAAGGTTATGGTATCTCTGACGATGCACTTTCATGGTTTAGGAAGAATCTTGAATATAATACACCAGGTGGTAAACTGAATAGAGGTTTATCAGTTGTTGATACCTATGCTTTATTGAAAGGTTTTAAATCCTATGATGACTTTAAACCCGAAGAATATAAAAAAGCTGCACTTTTAGGCTGGTGTATTGAATTATTGCAGGCATATTTCTTGGTTGCAGATGATATGATGGATCAATCAATTACTAGAAGAGGCCAATCCTGTTGGTATAAGGTTGAAGGTGTTAAAGAAATTGCTATCAATGATTCATTTATGTTAGAAGGTGCAATTTATATTTTATTAAAAAAACATTTTAGAAAAGATACTTATTATGTTGATTTATTAGATTTATTCCATGAAGTTACTTTTCAGACAGAATTAGGTCAATTATTAGATTTAATTACTGCCCCAGAAGATCATGTTGATTTATCAAAGTTCTCATTAGAAAAACATTCTTTTATTGTTATTTTTAA
The DNA here is from genome assembly GCA_030580115.1 of Kregervanrija pseudodelftensis. NCBI lineage: Eukaryota > Fungi > Ascomycota > Pichiomycetes > Pichiales > Pichiaceae > Kregervanrija > Kregervanrija pseudodelftensis. The sequence goes on from JAKTSJ010000054.1 coordinate 27,289, forward strand.
AACTGCGTATTATTCATTTTATTTACCAGTTGCATTGGCCATGTTTATGGCTGGTATTAATGATGAAAAGGATTTGAAGCAAGCTCGTGATGTTTTAATTCCATTAGGTGAATACTTTCAAATCCAAGATGACTATTTAGACTGTTTTGGTAAACCCGAAGATATTGGTAAGATCGGTACCGATATTCAAGATAATAAATGCTCATGGGTAATTAATACTGCATTAAAAATTTGTACTCCAGAACAAAGACAAACTTTAGATGAAAACTATGGTAGAAAAGATCCTGTCAAGGAAAAAGTGTGTAAAGACTTATTCAAGCAATTAGAAATTGATCAATTATATCATGAATATGAAGAAAAAGTTGTTGGTGAAATAAAGCAAGATATTACCAAAATTGATGAAAGTAGGGGTTTCAGAGGTGATGTTTTAACCACATTTTTAAACAAGATCTACAAACGTTCCAAGTAATCAATTTAAGATAAAAAAAAAAGTCTTAGTAAAGTAATTTATATAATATATACAACGATATAAGGATATAGAGATATAAATATATAGCTAGAATAATATATGAATAATATATACTACTTATTTATTCAAGTTGCAATGCCAGTGCCTTGTTTTGGAGGATAATCTTTTGAGGTCGCAGAATCTTGAGGATGTGCACAAGTACACCATTCTTCCCTTGGAGTTGAATCCATAGCTCTTGGGATATGTAAACCACATCCAATCCAGGTAGCCTTATTACAGTTTGGACAAGTTGCTGGTCTGCACATTTTTGATTCTTGACAATGCGATATTTGAAAGGAAAAAAAGAAGCGTTTAAGATCGGACAAGACTCAGTTTGAAAACTATTTTGAAAATTACTTTAATCGGCCTTCCACTGGATGAATCAGCTATGCGATAAGAAGAGAATAGGAACAGAATTTTTCAAATCCCGTTGAGGCGCCGTTACGAAGTGCCACTGAAGTCACGTGTACACACAGTTATTTCAAGCTTCCTCTAGGCCACGTGACATTTTTTAAATGAGTTTTACACGCCACAGTAAAAAGCACGTGGAGAATTTTTTTTCTTTAAAAAATGAGCACCTGACTTTGTTTACTATTTGTGCCAAGTGAATTTATTTGGTTGTTGATCTTTTAGAGCTATCAACTTACAAAGATGGTCGACAAGAGAATCTTGAAAGAGAATGAGTCCGAACAACTTGCTGAAAAAAAGCAAAAAATAGACATGGAAGTTCAAGGTCTTGCACGTGATAGTCACGTTATTCCGGATATTAGTGGTAATAATGTTAATGAAACAAATAGTGCTGAAACGAAAAGATCTGAGCTAACAAAAAATTTAAATCAATTCAATGAAGGAAATAATAACATCGATCCTTTGTTTCAAACTAAAGACGCTAATGATGCTTCTGAAAATAATATTAAAAAAAGCGTTAATAATGAAGAACATTCTGAAATCATGAACAAACCTCAAGACTCACACCATATTGAAGAAGACAATGCTAACCAACACGAACGCGATAATGACCATGAACATGAACATGATATTGATAATGAAATTGACAATGATCCGAATAAACCCGAACATGGTAGTGAAGAATGGCATAGAATTAGGAAAATAAATCATAAAGAGGTTGAAAGACGCAGGAGAGAAACGATCAATATCGCAATTAAGGAACTTCAAGAGTTATTACCAAGTCCTCATACAAACAAATCTCAGGTAATCCGCAAAGCTGCGGAGTATATTAGAAGATTAAAAGAAAATGAAAATGCTAACATTGAAAAATGGACCTTAGAAAAATTGATTACCGATCAAGCTGTTAACGAGCTAGCACACTCAAATGATAAATTAAAAGTAGAGTTAGAAAAAGCTTATCGAGAGATTGAACATTGGAAAAATATGTTTACTTATTTAAGTGATATCGCCACTGAAAAAGGGTTCGGTCAAGAAGTGATTAAGCAATTGCTCAAAGAAAAAGCGGCAGCCAAGGGAGATTTAGTTGAGGAAACTGAAGATGACGATGAAGAAGAAGATGATGACGATGAAGAAGAAGGAGGACAAGAAGGAGCCATTAATAACCAGGAAGAATCCGTTAAACAAAAGAATAAGGTTGATAGAGGACGTGAACAATGAAAGTTTTATAATTCAATTCTCGTTACTCTCCTGTGTTATACGTAAATATATATATATATATATATTTCTTTGATTACTATTTGAGATTTTTTTGTATTCTATTGTATGTGTATCGTAATTTTGTTTTTAATTTGAATTCATTTATTTAACAAGTATATCTAAATATCAACTTCTCTAACTAAAACTCCTTCCACTCCCTGTCCCAGACTACCGAAAACGTTAAAATCAATAACCAATCCTTCATCAGTTTTTTGCATTGCTCCACCATTGAATCTAAAAATACTGCTTGTACCAGCATACATTAATTTATCTTCCATACCGCTTCTATTACAAACTACAACGGTTTGTTTCAAATCCTCATGAAGGGAACTAAACAATGGATTAAATCTAACAATCCAATATCTACCAGTGCTTTTGTCAGGAACTTGTAGATTATAATTTTTTGGATCTTTGCCTTGTTCACCATGTGTTAAAATCTTATTATCGGCAGCATAATCACTTGAATCGTTTATTTCAATAATTGATCCTTTTTTATCATATATTTTCCTAAATTTAAAGGCATCTTCATCGTTCCAGTTTTGATCCCAGCTGGAATCTAACCATGCAGTTGGAACCAAAATTAGTCTGCATTTCTCATTTTTACAATGTGTCGCAAATTCGTACGATTCAAATGGTGCTTTAAACTGATAAGGGTTTAAATCCATACAGATACCAATTGTACTTCTAATTTTTTCTCCCATTATATCTAAGTCAAACGCTTGAAATCCATCTGGAGACTCACTACAACCCCAAGTTTCATCAGTTTCAAATAAATGCATTTTTCTATAGTTTTTTAAAATTTCACCAGTTGCATTTATCAACATTGCAGAATTATATATTTTTTGTTCGTTGCTTTCCGGATATCCCAATAATGTCAGACATTGGTATTTTTCAGCTAGAGTTTTACCCAATTCATATGACTTACCTTTACCTGCTATTTCTAGGTATGGTTTGATATGTTGAGGTGATGTAAAATTATATCCAGTTAGTGCTAGCTCTGGAAAAATAATTATGTCTGGTTTTGGTTTATTTGACGGAAATGCTTGCTCCAAGATTTTAATCGCCTTTTTGGAATTCTCTTCAACTTGTCCCAATAAGGGATTAAGCTGAACTGCTGCTATTCTTAGCCTCATATTTGATTTTGATTTAGAAAGAAACAGACTAAATTGCAAATCAAAGTGAAACTGAAAAGCGAATAAATTCATTTTCAATCTTTTTCAATCCAGCTTTTTTGAGATTTATATGAGATTTTACTAGAATTTTTTATTGATAGTTTTGTTCTAGTTTAAAGCAATTGAAATTTAAAGATGGCAATACCTGATTTATTGTTAGATCCGTCTATTAAATTATGGGTTTTACTACCGATATCCATTGTTATGGTGTTAGTTGGTGTGCTAAGAATGTATATTCAACAACTTTTGTCACCAACACCACGTTTACAATGTTCATCTCAAGTCAAAGAACAACAGCATCTAACTAGATTACGCCAGTTTCAACGTAATAGACATACTTGTTCATCAAGGGGTGAATATAATTCTCGTGTTAACTCATTATGTGCTCAATATTCTAAAGAAAATATTAAAAATTATATATTTTTCAAACCTGAAAATGATCAGGCCAATCCATTATTTGGTGCAGGTGCAAATGAAATGCTTTGGGACATGATGAAAGGTAATTTAGCACAATATTTACCGCAGACTGTTATCATGTGGTGGGTTAATTATTTTTTTAAAGGGTATGTTAGTATGAGATTACCGTTTTCATTAACATCAAATTTTAAAGCAATGTTACAAACTTCAATTAATACAACTGATTTAGATGCAAGTTATGTTAGCGGTATCAGTTGGTATTTTGTTAACTTGATTGGACTACAAAGTATTTATGGATTAGTTTTCCAAGATGAAGATATGGTTACCAAAATGATGGATCAGGTTCAAGGTTCAGCAATGAATAATATGGGTAATCAAATGATGGGCGGTATGGGTCAACCTAAAGCTGAAGACGTTTTTGCTAAAGAGTTAGAAAATTTAAAAGTGACATCCTGGAATGGATGTCTTGTTGGAGTTGAGGAAAGATTCTTAGCTAAATATGACAAATAGATAAATAACAAAAAATGAAAGTTTAAATCAGTTTAATAATAATAATAATAGTAATATTAATAAATAAATAATTCGTTTTATATACAAAAATGGGGAGACATAAAGAATTAAATTACACTTGAAATATCATAATGAGCCATGGGGTTAAGCTCTGTTGAGGATTCTATTTTAAGTAGCCTTAGTATTTCAGATTTTTCACTTTCAGTTAGTTTAGTTGACAATTTATCAGACCAAAGTTTAACAGCCAATGGTGATCTATAATTTGCATATAATTTTATAATTTGTTTTTTAGTTTCATCTGATAATCTCAAATCATCAACACATAAATGCGTTAATAATGAAGTTAAGCGTATTGACTTCATTAGTTCATCTTTAACTAAGTTTGAAGAAGTTGAAAATCTGTTCAAAATTGCTGGAATAGCCTTTGGAATAATAGTTGAATAAAGTTTATTTAATTTCAGATAGTTCAAAAACCCAATTAATTGATGATATTTAACAAATGGAGATATAAGTGATATCATTTCCCATGTTAAAATTTTTGGATTTCTAAGTAACTTACCTAAGGGTTCTGTGAATGAATTGAATAATAGTCCTTTGTTTCTCTTTGTTGAATCTAATAATGTTGTAATATGTATAATTAACTTGAGATATTCTAAAGTAGTTTTTGAAGATGGCGAGTAACCTTCATTAATTAAATGTTCTATCAAACTTTTAGAAGTCTGAAAATCGTTTGCTTTTATAGTTGATTGAAGAAAGGAATGAATAAAAGGATAAGAAACTCTTGAAATGAAGGGCAATGAACCCGTAACTGTCTCGTCAAATGATTTCATTATAGTAGTTACCAAAGGATATTGATCGTGTTTTAATAATTCATAAGAAATATTTTCAAGCTCATGATCTTGAAATTCTAAGATATAATCATTAAAAACGTTGTTTAGTTCACTAATAAGTAATGATGATTTTTTAGTTCCAAGTTCAGGTATTAACATAACCAATAAATGAACAATATTTTGAAATGAGTATTTAGTTTGTGACTGAAATTCTTCAATGATATTCATTAAATTATCTTCTTCAAAATTGATATTGATGTTCCTTAATAAATCGTTTTTAACTTCATCGGGGAAAACAATGCTTAAAGGATCATAATCATTTTCTAGAATAATTAAATTACATTTGCTTAGATTTGAATAGTTATTAATTATATCTAAAACGTTTTTTTCAGATGAAAATGAACTTAGTTTGAAATTTAATACATTGGAATATTTTGTATAGGCTGGATTTGATTTATTCTTTAAAATGAAATCTAACGAATCATTATAATTTAAATCTAAAAATGGAGATACAAAAGTGTTGGGTTGTTTCATTTCATATTTCAAATTAACATTGATTCTTTTTGGAATTTCAATTTGAGTAAGGTTTAGGAATGGTCTATTTCCTAATTTTGCCAAAAGATCTTCAATTTCTTCCAATTCTTGTCCCTCTTCAGAAACTTTTGAAGAGAATCGTTTTGTAATAGTAGGATTCCTCACTATGCATCTTCTTGCATGATATAACATTTTTTAATAATCTTGTTCTAGTGAAAAAAAAAAATGCTGTATGACTAAAAGAGATAAATGCTTTTGTTTGAAATATGAAATATCTATTTTTCAATCATCATGAATTCGGCAAAAAGACGAAAAAATTGAATAAAAAATAAATGAAAAATTTCCTCACGTTTAATGAAATGCCAAAAAGGCTAATATTAACAAATAATAACATCAATTTAAGTGTTTATTACAATGACTTTATCGAAGTTATGTTCTAAAATTTTAGTATTATTTACAGGCTGGATTATATTGTCGACGATTTTACCGTATATTTTCCCAATTAATCTAAAATCGGTTAGTAATTTGGATGGTTATTTAAATTCGGCGTATTATAACTTAAACACGCCAACTGTTTTAAATAATAATTTAACAAATTCTAATATAATTCTTATAACTGCACACCCAGATGATGAATCAATGTTTTTTACCCCAACATTAATTGAATTGTCCAAGAAAAATTACAATAATACTATAAATGTACTATGTTTTTCTAATGGAGGCTTTGATGGCTTAGGTGATATTCGTACTTTTGAATTAGAAAAGGCAATTCAACTTTTGAGATTAGATGGGGGTAAAGTATTAGATTATGAAGACAATATTGATAAAATGTGGGATACTGAACTTATTGAAAGTACACTAATTAAAGAGATTAATCTGATAAGCAGTACGAATATCGACAATACTGTTTTAATTACATTCGATGAGGAGGGAGTTTCAAACCATCCAAATCATAAATCATTATACTTTGGGGTTAGTGCATATTCAAAAAAGAATGGAGTTAGAATGTTTAAATTGAAGACATGGTCAATATGGATAAAATTTACAGGAATTTTAGTTACAAATATTGAGTTACTTATCAAATGGATATTAAGATTGAAAGCAAACAATTCTAAATCCATATCTCTTTTAAATGGCTTAAAGTTTTTTGAAAAATATGAAAATAAGAATATTTTTTTATACTTGGATTTTAATTGTTGGTTTTTAGGGTTGAGTACAATGACATGGGCTCATTATTCTCAAATTGTTTGGTTTAGATGGTTTTGGATTTTTTTTAGTAAGTATATGAATTCTAACGAACTAATTAGAGTTGAGTAAAACCTTTTTTTTCTTTTCAACATTTTTGTTAACTAATTTATCGTGTTATTTTTTCTTGTCATTAATAATAAATAGTATATATAAGGTTTGTAAAGAGTAAATAAGTTATTATTTTGTCGTCATCATCATAATATTCAATAAAATAATCACCATAAATCAAAGTCATCATCATCATCAATTTTTTTAGTTTTGTTTACCTTCTCTAATTTTTGTAGCATGTATTTTTCTTGAATTTCTTTTAATTTTAGTAGTTGACTGTTTTTGGTCCTATCATTTGGTGAAAATCTTTCAATCAAGATTTCTGATTCAGGGAATTTCCCTCTTTTAGTAAGTTCTTGGACACAATCGTTAACATAGCTTGAAACTGATAAATCATTCAAAATCGAATCTTTTGGTAATTTACTAAAGATTGGATCAACTGATCTTAAATAAACTTTTGGCAAATTTTTTAGTAGTTCATCAACACTTGAAAACTTAATCTTTAAATTAATCATTTCCCTTGACGGGTAGTCGACACAATTTTCGGCGCAATCCCAGACTTTATCAAATAAATAGTATCTCAATTTTAAAACATGATTCATTTTTTTAGGTTCTTCTTTCTCTATAATTTCTTCATTATCATTTTCGTACTCATTTCCACTTTCATTCTCAAAATCTATACCCTTCTTTTTTAACTTATTCAAAATATTTTCTTCACAGGCTTTACCATAGATAGCAGCACATTTCAAAGCCAATTCCCAATAATTTTGAGTTTTTTCTATATGCAAGCTATTTTTATTGCCATAATTCTCTAACATTGTATTACAAATATTTAAACCTTTTGATAACTTTCCAAGTTTAGTATAGGCAATTAAAATGGTTTTTAATAAATTTTCGTTTGGCCAATTAATTTCGTGAAGTTCATCAATATTAAAACTTTTAACTAATTTTTGATCTTTATTGATGTCAAGATTTGTTTTTACACCCCAATTATGTGATAAAAATTCATCCAAAAATTTAATGTCACCTTCATTTGTGGCCGCACGAATTAAAGCAATATTTATATTTAAATCCGGCGTTAAAGCTGAATTTCTATATTCGTTAATTAGCGCTGAGATATTCGTATTACGAGAAGTATAATTCAATTTTTCAAAGCTTTTTGGATTATTTAAATGGTTTGAATTATTTGGCTTGTAGTTAAATAATCTGAAAAAATTTGTCGAATTCGATAGAATTAAAATTTTTGTTGACCAAATTAAATTTGTTAATTCTAAATTTTTTAATGTTTCTAGTTCATGAATAGCTGAAAGTGCTTTATAATAATGTAAATTTTTATAGTGAAAACATATTAAATTCTCGTAATCAAATATAGTCAATGAATAATTCGTTTTTATAATATTCAAAAAAATTGAAATGGATTTATAAACTTCATTTTTAATTTCCAGTAATTTTTTAAAATTTTTTTTTTCAACAACAGATATTTTATTATTGTTGTAATTAATTTGCTGTTTCAAAAATTGATTAAGAATTTCCAATTGAAAGTTTGCCAATTTTTTAATTAATAGTGAAACTTCATACTTTGTTAAATTGGGTATAAGGCTGGATAATTTGTTTCTATTAAATTTAATAAACTTATATAATGAGTTGTTATTTGAATCAAGAATTTTATTACGAAATTTTTCAAGGTCTGTTAATTTGTTTGAAATTTTCGGACAAAAATTCGGTCTTATAACTGATAATTTAACAGAATCCAGTGCTATTGAAATCAAATCTTCACCTGTAAATTCGTAATTTAAAATTTCATTCTTATTAATATTGTTATTCTCGTTAACTTTTGGTGGTTTGAATTCATCAGAACTTAAATATTCATAGTTTGACGCAAATTCTTCATAAGTTGGCAACGCTTGCTGAGTAGGCCTTGAATAACTTGATACTCTGTATGACCCCGTTGGATTAAAAAAAGATATTCCTCGGAACTGCCGATTAATCGATGATCTAAACGACATTCACCAGCTTTTTATTGATTTACTCTAATAAATTGGCTAGAAAATATGGAAAATAAAAAGTTCATTCATGTTTTCGGTTTTTATTTGGTGAAAAAAAAGCGAGAACTTAGATACACGTTTTTAAAATGGCAGTTGTTTAAAGATACAAAAAGAAAGAGAAGAACAAAGCTAGAAATCATCAATTGCGATACCTTCACCCAATTCTGTTGCCTTTTCCATAACATGAGTTCCAACCCAGACGTCCATAATACACAGACCAACAAGCTTACAAACCACAACCTTGCTTTTTGAAATCCAATCTAAATTTTCTGAATTCTTAGCATAGATTTCTGAAATGTCAATTAAAGAGTCCGATTTAATGTCGTTTTGCAAGAATTCACCCGCCTCTTCAAGACAATGTTCAGACGAGTCAACGATTACTTTACCACCATTTTTTAAAACATGACTTTTCATTAGTTCACCTTCAATTTCAATCATATGTGGTTTATAAGAACCTATTGCACCAATGAAAACTCTTTTTTCACATTTGTCAATTTCTTTTTTCAACACCGTGGGGCTTGTTGTTGGCACACAGCTGAAAACAACCGTTGCATTAACAAACCAATCGGCCAAGCTTTCATCATTGGAGCTGACTGGCATAAATTCAACATTACTATTGCTATCTGCATTTTCAAATTCACCAGTAAATTTTTGGCACAAATCTACAGCCTTTGATAACGTTCTATTGACAATTATAACGTTTTTGAATCTGTTTGGATATAGGATCAATGTTAGTCTAATATGCCAAACTGCTTGGTCACCAACACCAAAAATAATCAAAACCTCATCGTTGTTTTCGTAGCTGATGTTATCATTAACGGGGAAGCATTTTGTTAAGGCTAATGTTGAACACAATGCCGTTCTAAATGCAGTAAGTGTTGCACCGTTGATAATTGCCAACGGGTATCCGGTTAATTTGTCTAAAATAGTAGTGATACCTAGTAGACCTTTTTTCGAGCTTGAAATGGCTTTCATACCAACGTGGGTACCTGTTGATGCCATGAATAAATGTGTACAGTATGGTGTAGCTGTTACAATTCTTGGTGGAATAATCGAGTGATCATTTTCATATTCAAGCAATCCTTTAATTAGAGTATCTTGATAAGAAGCTATTTGTTTCCGTGTAAGGTTTTTAAAGATCGTGGTAATTACCTGATCCTTGAGCACCAACATAATTAAAGAAGAGTAAGAAAGAAGAAAACAAATAAGCTAAAACAACAAAGAAGAATAGAAAGAATAAAAAGAATAAACGTTTAATATTAAATTACTTATCGAATTACTTATCAACTTAATCAAAAGTTATTGTATCGTCATTCGGCTGCTCTTTCCAGTATGAAAAATTCTGGCCCAATAATTTTACCGCCGCGAATTTCCCGTTCTATGGGAGAAAATTTGTTCACCTTGTAGTGAAATTTACCGTACAGGTGTCTGGCCGGTTTGTTGCTTGAGAACACCGTCAACGCTGTGCCTGACAGTTTGCTGTGAGTACTGGTGAATGCTGTGTCGTTGTTGATCAACAAGGGTAAGGCGTGTATCGTGGCCATAAGCTGGGTGCCAAGTCCCAGCTTACAGTAGTCGGGTAGGAGTTGTATTTCATAGAGATACACAACATTGAAATCATCCTCGTTGATTATTTTCAGTGATAGGAATCCCAGTGGTGGTTCGTCAGAACTCTCTGTTTTGTCATGAAGTAAGACGTAGATTAATCCATCTTCCTTCATTTCTTGTAATTTTTTAACTTTCCATTGAACACCATTCATTTTCAGATAACTTTTGCCCAAGTTGACATCGATAATAGACAGGCATTGTTTGAACTGCTTCGGAGTTAGTGATTCCATCGAGAAAATACTGGTTTCAATAGTGGGTAACCGGCTCGAACCATTTTTGAACGCTTCTTTGCAATGTTCCAATAAAATATCTGATTCTGTAGTCATTTATTAGTAATAATGTATATAAGGTAAATAGAAGTGAGTCGGGGGGTAGAAAAAAAAAAACTTGTACGAAGAAGAGATAAACTTAACATAAACTTTTTGATAACTTTAAACCTTCGGCAACACAGGACACCCTTGCATCGATCAAGTATCCCTGCTTATCCAGCTTAATCAACTCATCGTATAAATCGTCAATCAAAATCTCAAAACATTCAATGAACTCACCGTCTTGTAAATTGCTAACAGGATGTATATTCTCTTCCAAGGTCATGTCGATATCAACTTTAACCATGACAGTGGTCGTATTGCAAAAACCTGGATCATTGTAAATTATTTTATTGTCTCCACTACCTCCATTACCATTGCCATTTCCGATGCCGTTCCCAGAAATCCTACCAACGTAACCTGTTTCCTCCTTTAACTCACGTAATGCACACTGCTCGATTGTTTCGTTTGGGTCTACAAGACCAGCAGGGAATTCAATGCAGATTCCATTAACAGGTGGTCTGAACTGTTTTTGTAAAAGCAGCTTTTTAAGGTTATCGCGGTAGTTTAAGATTGAAACAATGGCAACACCGTCAATTTTGCCATTAGCTGGTCTTGTGGTACGGGTTGCCATTTCCCATTGTCTGTTTGCACCATCGGGTGATGTATATTCTATTTTCGATAGGTTAATGAACTTTGCGTCAGTGTTGCTCAATGGTAAGATTTTATTAACTTTTGCAGCTGTCAATTTTGGATTTAGTTTGGTTGATGTATTTGCCATTTTAGTAATTATATTTTTAATCATTAAGCTAATAACCTGTGTAATGAATTATGGTGACAGGGAAAGAAGATTCATTACACACTATTTCCAACGCGATTTGCTTCAAAAAAATAATATTTCTTTTCCATTTTACGCTTTGAACTTTACTCTTTTGTAATTAATTGAAATGAACCAAGAGGATCTACATAGTGTGATCAACGAAAAACTTATTTCATCGGGTAAATACAAAGAGATCTATGATTATTTACAATTGGAGTTGAAAAATTCGGGCTGGTATGATGACTTTGTTAAAATTTCACAAGATAAAATAATCAACTCAAGTAATAATGAGTTGAATTTCGTCAATTTATTAAATCTATTACAGGAAAAGGGTATTGAAACTGTGCCCGATGAAGTTAAGGTCAAAGTAATGAAAAAAATTAGTGAATTTTTGAACAATATTGTTGAATAATATTTGATGTATATCTTTATAAAATTAACAATAAAAAAGAAAAACTAGAAAAAAATTATACAAAATATTTTCAATACACAATAATAATAAACAGTAATAGACATTTTAGTAATTTAATCATCATAATCTTCATCTTCTTCAATCTTTCTGACGGCATTTTCCTTAGTTGCATCATTTTCATTTTTATTTTTATTTTCTTTGGATGCTCCATTTTCATCAGATTTTTTACCTTCTTTATTATGAACTTCTTTTTCGTTAGTATTTTCCTCTTCTTTATCTTTTTGATCATCTTTTTTTTCTTCATTATCTTCATTATCTTTCAGTTCTTCAATATCTTCTTTTTCCAGTGGCTTTAACTCAATAGTTTTTTTAATTTCGCTCTTTTCGTCATCATCTTTTTTATCATCTTTCGTCTGCTCTCCTCTATCTTTTTGTTTCTCTTTATTTTCAACTTTCCCTTCATCTTTATCCTTATCTTGATCTTCTTTGGCTTCCTTTTTAATCTCCTCAGCTTTTGACACTCTTTGTTTTTTTTCAATAATTTCATTTTCATCTTCTAACAGCCGTTTATTATTTTCGTTTTTATTATCCTTATTTTCGTTTTTATTATCCTTATTTTCAGCTTTATTTTCAATTTTGCTATCAGGTTTAGTTGTATTTTTATTTTCAATCTGACTTTCAATTTCATTCTCAATTTTGATTAATTTTTCATTAAAATTTTCTTTTTTATTACTGTTAATTGAATTTAATTGAATTTTCTTACTTCTATTTAATAATTCATCTGAATTTTGAACTGAACTATTATGATGTGCTTGCTGAATCGGCTGTTGTAATATATTGTTATGATTATGATTATGGTTATGGTTATGACTATGGTTATGATTACTATTGTTATTGTTATTATTATTATTATTATTATTATTATTGTTATTATTACTATTGTTATTATTATTATTCATATTGCTATTATTATTATTCATACTGTTATTGCTATTATTATTACTATTATTACTAGACATTTGGTTCTGAATTTGCATTTGCGGATTTTGATTCTGTTGATTTGAGATCTGCTGTAGCTGTAGTTGCTGCTGCTGCTGCTGTTGTTGTAATTGTAATTGTTGTTGTTGTTGAATCATCTTGGTTGACGGCATGGTTAGTTGATGATGGTTCTGGATTGGCGGAGGTAAATTTCCACCTTCCTTTTCATACTTAGATAATTGAATCAATCTCTCTTTAATATGACTGTTGTTTGGATCCAATGATGCAGCCCGGCGGTATGCATCCAACGCATCTCCAATTTGATTATTGCACGTTTCATACAATGTACCTAAATCATACCAAACTTCTGATAGGTAAGGATTCAATCTTATTGCTCTTGTGTATGCATCTAATGCGTCTTTATATTGAGAAATTTTGTAATACAAAACACCAATGGAGCACCAAAACGTGGGGTTTCTTGAATCGATGTTGACAGCATGTTGAAACGATTCATAGGCGTTTGGATAATCCTTTTTAGACATGTAAACTCTACCAAGATAATACCAGGAATGTGCGTCCGAATTGTTTAACTCGATCGATTGTCTTAATAGTTGTAATGAGATATCCAAATCGTAGAAATTCGACTCAACTTGCGAATATAATCCACCCAACTGTTGTAAAACTTTTGAATGGTTTGGGCTGGATTGCAAAACTCTTTCATAAGCCTCTTTTGATCCGTTATAGTCTTTGTTTTGCTCCAAAACTGATCCGATTTGAAACCAGACATCGGTTTGCGTTAACGGTGCTGGCGGCATCGAGAGGATATAATTGAAACATTCCAATGCCTTGGACAACTTACCTTGAAGCTTGTAGATGATTCCCAATCTGAAATAGACCTCGTTTGCTTTATCGAAATTCGGATCCATTTCTAGGACCCTAACAAACGCTTCCTCAGCATATTCCAACGATCCGTATCTGTCGTATAAAATACCAATCCCGTGCCACAACTTTGGCACCGATAAGTTCTGTAAGTTTAGTAGTGCCTGTTGGTATGCCGTGTAGGCAGACTGCAAATCGTCCAACATCAAATAACAGTGTCCTAGCAACCCCCACGTCTCACCGTTATTTTGGTCCAAGGATAGTGCTCGTCTGTATAGGTCGGCGGCTTCAGCGTAGGCGTCCCTTGTTCTATAAACATGAGCAAGTTGTGTCAAAGCCTTAGGGTTGTTCGGGGTGTATCGTAAAGCTGTTGAAAATGCTTCGACTGCTTTTTCAACCTGTCCAATGGTATCGGCACATGTACCGATGGCAATCCAAGTTTCTGCACTCTGTTGTATAAATTTTGAATCTAGAGCAGACATTACGTTCAAGCGTATAGAGTGGAGTAAAGTAGAGTAGACTAGAGTAAAGTAAAATAGTACAGTTTCTGGTACTGAATATCAAATATCACGTATCGAATACTAAATATCAAACAAGAATGATGGAGTTAACACTAACACTTACGCTAACACTAACAACAGATGTATGGATGAGTTGCTAGAAGAGAAAGAAAAAAAGTGTCCAGGGAAGGGGGGATCGTAATGCAACAACAATAAAAATAGTCGAAAACACTCTTCATTCAACTGGGATGGCGATAGCTGAAATTTAAACAGACTCACAAATTGGCAACAATCGCTCGCGCACTGGGAACTAAAACGGATCTGAGAACAATACGTTGGCAAACTGTTGACCTAAAAGGGCAACTTCTCTGCGCCTTGAAAAATTTCCTGGATTCTGAGCCCGAGAGGCTTTTCTATTGTTCCATTACTGCCGTTTACGTTATGACAGAGGTCAGACAAAGGTGGGTATTTATATATATATATATATATAAATATATATGGTTATATATGGTTACATATCTAGTATAGTTGTATATAGTCGTATATAGTTGCATATAGTTGCATATAGCTGTATATAGTTGTATACTACCACGAAATGACTAGGTTAGGGTCTTGATAAAGGTGTCGAGGTTATATTCCTCCTCGTACTGCGACTCATCCCACAGTGCCGACAAGTCCTTGACAGCAGAACCTGCTTTTCCTGTCAAACCAGCTTCGTTCGGAACGTCTCCTAGCCCTTCCAATCTCTTCTGCCTCTTTTTATGGTCCGTGGCACCGTTGTTACCATTGCTAGCATCAGCACCAGCACCAGCACCGGCGTCCGGGTTTTCCAGGTCCTTTTCATCGCCATCAAATAGATCCAATAGTTGATGCGTGTCCATCGACGCCAATCCGGAATTCTGCTGGTTCACAATCGTGGACGCAATGTTCATCTTGAACTTCTGCAACCCCATGATCTTTTCTTCTAAGGTGTTCTTCGTGATCAACCGATACACGTTGACGACTTTTTTCTGTCCGAGCCTGTGGGCACGGTCCATGGCCTGCAAGTCGTTCATCGGGTTCCAGTCATGCTCCACAAATATAACCGTATCTGCACCCGTCAAATTCAAACCCAAACCACCAACTTTGGTCGTCAACAGCAACACGTCAATGGACGGGTCGTCGTTGAACTTCTTCACGATATCCTGTCTGTACCGCGGGTCAGTGGACCCGTCCATTCTCAAGTAACTGACGTTCTTCATGTGTTTTTTCAATAGATCATTCTCCACAATATCCAGCATGTCCTTCATTTGACAAAAAACTAGCGCCCTGTGCTGAGAAATGATCTCGGTGTTGCTGTCACTCAATCCAATACCACACTCTTTCAACAAGTTCTTTAAGGCCAATAGCTTGGGCGCGTGCTCGATGTCATTTATATTCATCTTGTACTTCTTCAAATACTCATTAACCTCTTTAAACTGCGGATGCGAACTCTTCAAAACAAGCGATGGATGATTGCATAACTTTCTCATATATTGAAGAACTTGGAAAACATGCTGCTTGCCTTCGTTGGAGCTGGCTGTGTTATCGACCTCTTCTTTGATATCCTCCTCAATGCTGGTCTTTTGCTTCTTGATGAAGTCTTTATATAGCTGTTTTTGTAGATTTGATAACTCACAGTAGTAGTCTTGAATGATTTTGGGTGGTAAGTCCGATAAAACATCTTCCTTCAATCTACGCAACATGAATGGTAACACCTGCTTATGTAAGCTTTCCAATGCCAATGCACCCCGTTCTTGCTCCTTGACACCTTTATTAGTACGTGAAACTGCGATAGGTTTAGCAAACTTCTCTTGAAAATTTTTCTCCGAGCCTAAAAAACCTGGCATTAAAAAGTCAAATAGCGACCATAATTCCAAAACGTTATTTTGAATTGGAGTACCCGATAAAATTAATCTGTGATTTGCCTTAATCATTTTAACACATTTTGTTAATCTGGTATTTGAATTCTTAATGATGTGTCCTTCATCCAAAACACAATAGTTATAATCGGATTTCGAAATATATTCCACATCATTTCTAGCAACATCGTAGGATGTAACAATAATATCAATATTTGCCTCGTCCTGTAATTTATTTCTAAGATTCGTTCTAACAGATGGTGGCCCTGCGTAGACTAAAATATTCATAAACGCTGCATATTGATTAAATTCTTGTTCCCAGTGTCCTGTCAATGACGGTGGACAAATGATTAAACTTGGTAACTTCCTTGCCTCAATTGATCCGGTCTCGACAAATTTCTTATTTCTTAGATAATGGTCACTGGAAATTATACAAATTGTTTGTAAAGTTTTACCTAGTCCCATGTCATCACATAATATACCATGTAAATGATATTTATTTAAAAAATATAGCCAGTTGACACCTTCTTGCTGATATTTTCTTAATGTGGCTTTGATTGAAATTGGCAATTCAAATGATTTAATCTTCGAAGGATCCATCATTTGCTGAATAAATTCTCTCTCTCTGTCTCTCCCTTCTAAAAGGTCTTTCGGCATATCAATTGGATCCGGTATACCTGCTTCTAATGGAACTAACTTAATAATTGAGGCAAACGTCGTGGTTGCTAATATTCTAACATCATTATTTGAGTCGCTCATTCTACCTAACACTGGAACAATTAAAAACACAACGTACGGCAAAATTGTTGAACCCATCAAGTTTGTAATATGATAGATTGTTTCAATTGCTCCTTGCCTTTCTATTAAATTAATCGGATTGTTTAACATTGGAATAATATTCTTGACCAAAATTTGAAATCCATCACTTGGACAAATATTACAGATACTAGCAAAACATTTTGAGGCCGAATATCTAAAAACTGAATAATTTGATTTTAATGCTTTAATTATCAGTCCGAATTTTTTAAAAATAACATCCCTCAAACTAATATCCAAGTTTTTGAACATGGATCTAATTAATTCAAATGAATCTATGATAGATTGTCCTTCTACATCTTCAATAACATCTTTAATGACTTCATCCTTGTCATTATCTTTATTTTTGTCATTAAAAACTCTTAATGATTCCAACATCATTTTAAAAATTTTTGGTAGCTTATTGAATAACTCAACTCCAAAAGTTTCAAACAGTTTTTCTAAAGATAATTTACCGCCTCTTCTTTTAATAATTGCCAATTTAATTTCCTTTTCATGCTCGGCAATTTCATTTGGATCAGTTTTTGGCTCATCCTTTTTTAATGATAAAACAATATCGGTATAATCTTTATTTGGTAAAAATTCTGGAACTTCAGATGTATCAACACATAAAAATCCACATAAATTTTTGATTAATTTATCGACAACATTCATTTTATCGCTTTGAACTAACAACTCAACCAAATATGAAACACTCTCGGATGTACGTCTCTGTAATAATAAACTTTCTTCAGTTTTAACACTATCCATTAATGATCGAATAACAGGGTTTAATTTTTTTGGTAATCCATCAACTCTTAGTGACGCATCTGCGAATGATGCTAAAACTGCAATACATCTACAATCTTGTGCATTTTTAACTTCATGAATACCTTGATTAACTCTGTATTTTGCATCTTCAAAAATGGATTGAAATTGAATTTTGATTATGGACGACATACCTGAAATACAATTATCATAATATTTGCCAACTAATGATTCTGCATCATTAACATTAAATGCTCCAGGTCCAGCATCCGATTCACCAGCAACCAGAACTGCCAAAGTTTTAATTTTAGACGATGAAACACGCCCATTTGTACGTAAAGAATTTAACAACTGTGTACATTGAGTTCTAAGTGCTTTCAATGTTGGAATTGATTCACGGAAAAAAGGTAATAAATTTGGCTCAATCAAAATTTTATTTAATGATCCACTAACAATATTCGTTAATTCGTTTGGTCTATCTTTGTAATTCTGAAAAAAATTATCAATTACTGTTGCTGATAATAATCTTGGCGTTGAAAATGAATCATTCAGATAAGTATTTAGTTGACCAAAAATCGGAACTAAATTTGAAATTGATTTATATGAAGCCAATGTCAAACCCATTGCACGGGATGCCGCTAAACGTGAACGAATCAAGGTTTCATAACCAACCAATGTAACGTCACCATTAATCATTGGTGCGTCAATATTAATGTGAAGATCATATTCTGAATCAGGTATACCAATTTGGTTTACTATACCACTATTACTATTTGATTTTTTTGAATCTAATTGGAGTGATTTTCTTTTCTTTTTATTTTCTTGAGTTGAACTTTCTTCAATGTTATAGCCTGTTAATGAAACATCCGAAGAAGTTAGGTTGTTTCCGCTTGGACGTAGTATAAATTTTGTATTCATCGAAAAATTAAATCTTTGAATACCAATAGGAGTCATCGTTAAAGAAAGTAATGGAACACAATGATATTTGAAAATTTCATCCATTGATTCATGATTGGACTCTTTTAGTAATTTTATATAAACATCCATTGATAAATTTAAAACATCTTCATTTTGTTCAACTAAAAGATTTTGAAATAGCAACCTAAAAATTTTACCATCAATCCAATTTTTTAAATCATTATCATTAATACTTAAAAATGCTAATAAGGTTTTCAAAACTGATTTTCTGACATTTGTTATTGAGTGTCTCAAAAATGGATATAGTCTTGGAATTAAGTATTTAAAACTATAATTATCATGTAAACGAGCAAACTCTTTCATCTTATCTAAAACTTCATCGTGTTGACATAATTTTGCTAGTAAATCCATAACTGAACCGATTGAAGCAGATAAATCATCTTTTAAATCTGTTAAATTTTTCCAGATTATATTAACAATTTGTAAAACTAAATCTAATTTTAGTTTGACAAATTCATTTGTAATTGGAATCAACGTTGCAGCTGCAACTGTTTGAACATCGTCATCACCATTCTCATTTAAGCATAATAAGACTAATTGAATTGTTCGATCTAATAATTCTGGGTGGTTAAATAATAAATCTTTTCTAATACTGACAAAATATCTTAATCCTAGCATACCACCATGTTTGGCCTCCCAACATGGCATCTTAATCCCTAATTGATTTAAATCTTGTTTAATTAAATCACTTAACGCATCAAAAGTTTTTAAAACTATCTCTTCGGATAAATTCAATAGTAAAGCTGCCATAACTTGTCCAGCATTTTCACGAACAGGTGCAATAACTGTATCAGAAACGTAATCACCAAAACGATCCATGGTAAATAGAGCTAGTAAACGAACACATAAATCTTCTAAGGTTTTATTATTTCTAATGTCATTTTCTTCTCTACTTTTACCCTTAACTCTACCAGCACATTTGGCCTGGTATTTAATAATTTCTCTTAAAGCCATGGCACAACCGTGTCTAATTTCCCAAACCTCATTAAATAAGTCTTTAATCAATAACTCAAACACACCTTGAAATTGCCAAACCCAATCAGCATATTTTGCATGCTCTTGAAATAGTGAACTCTCAGGTGCTTTGTGCTCAACAACCAATTTGGATCCATTTGCTTGGGATGTTACCTCAACATCCAGAGTCTTATTATTATTATCATCATTAGCGTTGCCATCATGGCTATCCTTATCATCGTTATCATTATCATTATTGCTGTCATTAATATGATCAATACCATCTTTTGATAATTGATCTGAAACTGAACTTTTTGATAGGTCAATTTGAATATTCTTACTTGAATTATTTCTTGAAGATTTAGCCTTACGTTTAGCCAAGGCCCTCATTCTAGCAGATTGCTTGTGCGGTATTTCAGAATTGTTATCTTCCTTTTTGATTTTAACTGTTTCAATTTTGGGCTGTATTTCCGATTTAATTTCTAGTTTAACTTCGTCCAACCCCAATTTTTTGGTAAAATCCGTTTTTCTCTTTTTTGATTGATTTTCATATTCTTGGTTATATTCTTCATTTGATTTAAAAATATTATATTCAGAACCCGAACTTGCTAACAATACTCTACCGGACTGTAACATTTGAGAGAGATTCCAATCCTGGAAAGATAACAAATTGTCTTCGTATTTCTGAGTATCTAACAAATTCAGGAATTTTTCATCACTTTCATCATTATCTTCTTCCTTTTTGATTCTATTAAATTCATCGTCTATCTCCATTTTAATTTTATTATTATCGTTATCATTATCATTATTATTGTTGTCATTATTATTTTCGTTATTATTATTACCATTTCCGTCATCGCCATCGGCGCCAGATCGGTTATCTATACTTTCATTTGGATCCCATTGACGAGCGTGTGAAACAATGCCGCCAAATGCTCTTGCAGCAGTTATTCTAGTTTCCCATTTTTTATGACTAAGATATGGATAGACCCTTGAAAGTAGGTTAATAATTTCCTCCGGGTGCTGTTTTGCTAAATCACTAAGTTGATCAGCTGCGGTGTTCCTAATAAATGGCGTGGAACCTGTCTCTATAATTGTCACTAGTCTATCTAATCTTGACATAGTGTATATATTTTATATTTTATATATTATGTATTTACAGTATTATATTATACCTTGATTCGTGTATTTGTTTTTTTTCTGTTATGTGAAAAACGCTTTTTGTTTATTTTTTTTTGGTGGGAAACCAAATGATTTTAAACTGTGTTTTTATAGTGAAAAATTTTGTTGTTCAAAATCCTTAAAAAATCAAATGCGCCACATTATAATTTTTTTTAATCACTCAGCCACAGGTGTCGGAACGACACAAACGAACTCTTCATTATTTTTGATTTTGATTTTGATACGAATTCTGAGCTTTCAAAGCCAAGTTTTTTGCTTGTAAGTTTGGAATCCCTTGCAATCCAATACAGAAATGGGATTAATTGATTCAATATACATTGTTGACGATAGAGAGTATGTAAAACTTAAGCCAAACTTCATGATAGCTTGTTAAACTCATACTAATATAATTTTCTTTTTATTTTTTGATAGTAATCTTGTTTTCGAACATGTTATTAATATATCTTCACCAACTTTTAACTATATTCATAACCAATTGCTTTCATTCAAGAGAGAATTGATTATACGTGAAGGTTTAAAAGACGTTGATAAGTTACATACAGTGTTTAATGATGATGAACTATTAGATCCAATTGTAAGACTAGATTCAAATTGGTTAGTTGCTTGGAATAGAGTTGATAATATGTATATCTTGGCGTTGGGTAGCGTTGAACCTGATGTAGTTGAAGTTATTAGTGATGATGAAAGTGAAGATGAAGAAAACGAAGATGGCCAGACAGGCACTGAAGAGGACGGCGAGGACGACGACGAACAAGAAGAGGTTGACGATGATAAGGAATCATATGCAGAACCTCCTACTGCACCCCATGATGAATATAATCAATTGAGCTCTGATGAAGATAAACAAATAGATCAAACAGAAGAAATTGAAGAAGAAGGGGTGGAAGAACATCCCGACGAAGAGGAAACCACAGAAGAAGCAGACGCAGAAGCAGAAGCAGCTGATGAATCATCTCCTGGATCAATAATTAGGCCAGTTTCAACAATATCTAATTCAACAAATCCATTACAGTATTTTCAATTTTTTAAAGAGTTTATATTTGCAGCTAAAATATTTTTAAATACAGAGACATTAACTAAAACAAAAATTGAAGCAAATTCGCATAAGTTATTGATGTTACTACAAGAAATGGTTGATTCATCGTACCCATTTATTACAGATCTTAACCAACTAAGGGAATTGCTACCAAATGACAGTATAATTAACAAAATTATTTCAACAACAAAACAACTACAGAACACTGCAAGTTCATCAATTAATAATATTAAACAAGGCTCAAATGGTATTTTGAACAATCCGAGTAACAGCTATAGTCCAATTTTTTCAACAATTTTTGAAAAATCAGGTAATTCAACACCATGGAGAAAAGCAAATGTTAAACATACTCAAAATGAAATGTTTGTTGATTTGTATGAAAAGGTCGATTTAATTTTAAAACCAAACAAAATTAAAAATAGAACTAAAAATAATTTACAAAATTCTGCATTTTATTCAACCCCATTAGAAAGAAATTTTACAATCAAGGATCAGCCATATATTAAAGCAATAGTAAATGGTAAGATAGAGTTCAACTCTTCATTATCAGGTCATCCGTGTATTGAATTACAATTTGACAAATTGCCAATTCCAAGATTATTTAGTAACGTATCATTACATAAATGTATTGATTTACCAGTTTGGCAATCATCTCAGAATAACTCCTTACAATTTATACCACCAGATGAAAAATTTACAATACTATCGTATAACTTAGATTTAATCGATACTAATTCAAATGAAAAATTAAATCTGCATAATTATATTGGATTAACTAATGCAGAGTTGTTTACTGGATTAGGTATCAATAAAAATGAATTTGAACTAGAAATTAGCATTAACTTACATCAGGGTGTCAAAATTATTGAAAATTTAAATATTGAAATTTTTCTACCAGATAGAAATAACAATCAAAATTCAAATTACACCATTAAAGTTTTAAGAATTACAAACGGTACACTACAAATAAAGCCAAATGGTAAATCGTATGACTGGACATTTGATAAAGAATTATCAACCGGTATCTCGTTTAATTTAAAAGGCTTACTTTTATTAGAGAATCAATCAAACGATGATATTTCATCAAATGAATTTGACAGTAGAAATGGAAATGGAAGTGGAAATGACCTTGAGGATGTCGAAAAAGTTAAGACTACTAGACCAAAATATGTTAAAATTGGGTATCAAAATAAAGGTTCAATTCCGACAGGATTAAAAGTCAGGTCTTTGAAAGTTTTAAGTGGTTTAAACAACAAAATTAAACCGTTTAAAGGTGTTAAATACACAACAACAGTGGGTGACTATATTTTACGTTGATAAATATAGGTGTAAATGTACTTATATATGATTATACAAATTTATTTAATTAGTATTCAAAATGTAATTTGACGTAATTGAACATGTATGTATATAATTACATAAACCCGTCTAATTAATAGCCTGAACCTGTAATTTTACGTTTAACATTATCCAGATTCTTTTCTTTGACGACTAATCCACTTCTTAAAATATCTGCTAATTCATTCAAGTTTTCAACCACATAATCAATTTGAGGTATCTCATCAACTAGATGTGAGTTATCTTTATGTTTTAAAAGAACAACTGCACACCCTGCATTTAACCCAGCAAACATATCATCCCTAGAATCACCAACCATAATAACATTTTCAGGCTCCACTCCCCAGTTTTTCATTATGTGGGTTAGTGGCTTCTTTGATGGTTTAGGTGGTTCAAATGATCTGGTCACAATTGGTTCATCTAAAGTAATACCAGGCAAATAATTTTCGCATAACCAATCAACAGGACCAATTAAATTCCTGGTACAAATTGTGACTTTGACATTATTATCCTTGAAAAAAGTCAATGATGGTAGCAGTCCATCTGTTGGTTTCATTTCCCTCATTGCATTTTCTTCGATCTGTTTCACTTTCTCGTTGGCAACAGCTTGCTCATCCGGCTCTAATGATGATAAATGATCAAGAATATCTATTGGCTTATCTAAAATATCCAATGCTGTACGCATTTGTTTGAACATATAGGTTTGCGGTTGTGTCAAAGTACCGTCCATATCAAAAATGACACCTTGCAGTGCCATATCTGGCACCATCAAAGTCACAGATGATGACGGAGGTGATGATTTAATGACCAGCCTGTGTAATGAGTTTGTCATCAATAACGACGGTTTAATTATAGAATATATTACTATTTTCAAAAACGAAAGAGTTAAGATTTCATTTCTTATCTTTCGAGATGATTTAAAATTAGTAACGCGAGTAAAAAAAAGAAGTCTTGAGTCATTCAGTCAGCATCGTGAATATAAACATCATAATATCATAATATTATGATGTTATGATATTATGATATTATATGATATTGTAATACTATAATAACAGAGATAATAGTTCTAATAATGACAACAATAACGTTCATCTTCCGTCATTTTATTTATTGCAGAAAAACGACTGCACTGATGGGGACGAGAAACTAAACTTATTGTTTATTATGTCACGATTGCTTTTTCGGCTTACCAAGGAGCAATTCTAAATAAACTATTTCGATGGTCACCATTAAGATAACCATTAATTAGTAAAACCTTATGTATCATATTTAGCAATGAAGTTCATGGTTCTCCTGTCTGGACATTTCGTTCACAAACTATTTATGGTAGCTGACATCATCCTGACCAAAGATACAGGCTTCGACCACTGCCAAGTAAATCCGATTTAACAATCACAGCAATAATAAAAGACGTAATCACCTTACCATGATAATTAAAGCAAGCTATAGCAAATTAGTTTTCAGAATGCGTTTGAAGTATAAATAAAGGATGAATTAACAGATAAGTTAAGGTTGCTTCTGGTCTAGTTATCATAGTACACATATATCACAAGTATATACATACACTAATACAAATACTAATACAAATACAAATTAAGAAATAAAAATGGGTTTAATGGATAAAATTAAGGATAAGGTCACTAACGATGACTCGCAAAACACTTACTCCACCACTGATGATGATTACAGTCAAGGTGCCAACGCTCGTCAAACACGCAATTCAAAGAATAGAAGTGGTCTAGCAGATACAAATGCTAACGATGAAGACTTTGAATACAACGCATCTTCCCAACAACGTTCTACTAGAAATAGAAACAACATGATGGATACTATTTCCAACCAACAGGAAGCAGGTCTGTCGTCAACCCGCAATAAGAGCAGTGGTCAAAATAGAAACAACATGATGGATACAATCTCCAACGAGGACGCTGCACAGTACGAACGTGACGCAGGTACCGGCGGTGGTGGTATCGGTCTATACGGTGGTGCCGGTGAAGATAGAAGCCCAAGAGAGAACATGATGAACAATGTTGCAGGAGAACACGACAACGGTCTAAGCCGTAACAGTGACCGTTTGCTATAATGAGTTTATGAGTTATGAATCTTGATGAAGGTCGGTTTTTGAGTTTGATTTTTGGTTTGCAGTTTTCTTTAATAAAAGATGATGTATTGAATATATATTTATACTAGCCTAGCTATTTTATATGTTTTTATACTTTTTAAAGTTCATTTTTTTATTATTATTATTATTATGATCGTTATTAAAATATTATACAAATAAATAAGTAGAACAATAAATAGATAGAGAAAGAAGAATATAGCGCTCAGTTCAAGTTATTAAATATGTTAAATACAACTCCAACCATTAATACCCTCTTTTGTCAAATCAGTTGTTAAAAATGCGTTTATTGATCTTGCCCAGTTCTGGAAAACATTCAAATGATTAATATTATTATTTGTACTTGTCTTAATTAGATTAATTTCATTCATTTTTATATTTGACGTTTCCTGCAATAACTTTTTGATTAATTGATTAGGTAGTTGAATATTCAAACATCTTTCCAGATTATTGTGGATTAGCTCCAAAATTTTCTTGAATCTATCATTAAATTCAATTTTGTTAATCAACTCGTTGAGAGAAATGATTGAATTAGCAAGAACATCCAATCTTTTCAAAATTTTCATGCATTTTAAAATAATTATTGACAATAATGGTTGAATTTTATAAATTTCAAAATCATCTAATTGTTCATCGATTATATTAATTATTTTTTTAATTAACTTTGAAATTTCCAATTGACACTCAAAAATAAATTGATCAACGTCTTCACTGTTAGTTGCAATATATTTCAATAAATTATCTGGAATTTTTCTACAATAAACAAAAATATCATTTGTGATTTTCAATGCATTAAGGAATTTAAAATCAGTTCCAGTGATTTCAAAATTTTCCAGTTTATTTAACGTGTCCAATTCTTGCATATTGTTTGACAAAATAACTAAGTGAATACCAATTTTCAAAAACTCTAAATTATAATTTTCGGTAAAACTAATATTTTTGAAGAAGTTTTCTATGAAATTTAAATCAATTGAAAAACACAGTGTTGAACTTCTTGGCGTACCAAAATATAGTGAGTAGATATTATCTAAGATCACTAGATTGATTAAATTTCTAAAATTCAAATTTCCAAAGTTTTCTTTGAAAATCATCCAATCTTTAAAATATGAGAAAGATATTGCAAATCCTATTGAATAATCATAACCTGATAAAACGACACAATAATTTAGTAAAACTAACGTGGTTGTAAATATTAGCTTTGCATAATCATTTTTGTAAATAAAAGATTTTGAAAAATACATTGAAAAAATGCTTTCAAAACATTTCAAAACATCTTGAAAATTAATATTAATTTCCATTGAATTTAAAATTTGTAATGAGCTATTAAAAAGTTCAAAAATTGAATTATATTCGTCAAATTCCATATTTTCAAAACATTGCAGCAAAACTTCTTTATTGGGTAGTAAAGGAAACTGTGATTGATATCTACCATAATATATATCAATATTAAATTGTAAAGCTTTTAAAAAGTTCAAGTATTTTTGATTGCCACCAGTAAAACTTGTTGGATTATTTGTCAAAATTGGTAAACCGATTCCAATTTTTGGTATACTATTTAAACTTGAAGTTGAACTATTATTATTTTCCTTTGAAAACGACACTCTTGGCAACCTACCAGTTGTAAAAGGAATTTGAAAATTCGACCTTGATAATCTAGATGAATTAGTCAAAAAAAATTCATCTTCAGAATCTGATGTTTCAATTCCTAGCATTTTCGGAGAATTTATCATATTGTGAATTGATTGTCTATTACTCAATGAGCTTATTGATGAAGTATTTGAATCAACAGATCCTCTGCGGTGCGATGAAATTATTGGTATATCAGATGGTACCTTCCAAAACATTTGCTGGGGTGGAAATTGATTCTGAGATAAACTCTGGTTTTGACTGGATTGTGAATTAACACTTGTTGACCTTTGTCTTGATATTGGATGGATTATTGAAGGTTGTGGTGACGTTTGTTTTTCATTTATATTTGGAATTGCATTTAGTGGAGGTAATATCACCTGACCTGTTGATGACTGACCGAATGGGTATAAAGCTGTACTGCCAGTTCCATTTAAATTTCTACCTACGGTGACACTTCCATTCCCATTACCATTGCTGTGCGTGCTTACATTTGAAGCACTATACTGAATCTGTGATGGCAGATTAATTGAGTTATCGGAATCATTATCATCATTTTTTCTTTTATAATCTTTCTTATTATAACCCTTATTCGGGCCTCTTTTCAGTGGTATTCTTGTGAAGGAACAGATTTCGTTTGTACGTTCACAATTCGTACAAATTTTAGTGACCTGATTATTTGACATATTTAAAACTGCATTACAACGAATTTTTTTCCTTCTACATTCATCACAAGCTCTTGAAACTTTCGATCTTTTCCTAGGTGGCATTTTCCCAGATAAGTGAATTGTATCTGAATATTCATTGTCGTTATTATCATTGCTGTTATCATTGCTATTAATACTATTAATTATTTCGTCGCTATTTGAATGATTTAAAATTGAATTTATGTTTGAGTTTGCTCCTGATACAATTGAAGAATGTGTAATTGGAGATAATGAAGATTTTTCACTTAGATTTGTGTCTTCGTTTGGTAGTGATGTTAACCTACTTTCTGTATTTAGCAATGATGCTGATGAGGAAATAGACATAATAGTTTTTTTCTTGACAATTGTTTATATCGTTGATGAGATTAGTCAAACTGAAAGTGATCAATCTAATGTCAATTAATAGACACAAAAAATTAGTATATATAAAGATATATAAGCTGTTATCTAGATAAACCTATTGGTAATTTCTCCACAAAAATAAAACAATAAATCGATAAAAACCAGATAATTTGACATTATATTCCCCAGAGAAAAAATAAAACAAAAAGGGATCAAATCATACAACACAAATCTAACAACAGGGCGCTCCGGGAGCTTCAGCATTATTTTTTTCCGAGCTATTGTTCCCGTAAATCTACGTCAACGTACCCGACATCCGATCTCCCCCACTTTTTTTTCAGTTTTTTTTATTCTCCCGGGATTCCCAAAAAAAAACATGCGACGATAGACGCGTCGATTTTAGCCGCCTATTTAAAAAAATTAATTATTTTTAACATGAATAAGCCCTGTATATTTTTTAATGTTACTAATACAAGTAACAAGATTCTTAAAATCGATTCCAGATGATAAATATATATATGTATATATATATATATATTGCTAAATTAACATGGATTTAAAAAGGGAAATTGATATGGACATTGAATGTCCAAAAAAAAAGAAAAGGAGAACTCCACTGTCATGTGTTAGTTGTCGTAAGAGAAAAGTTAAATGTGATAGAGCAAAACCATGTTGTAATCGATGTTTGAAATCAAATTTAAGTTGTGTGTACGATTCACCAATTGATTGGAATTTAGTTGTACCTTTAAACGCTAATAAGTCATTGACATTTGTTTCCACATTAAATCTAAACAATAATTTAGGTACAACTATTAACAATAAAAGAGAAAATGAAAACAATGAAGGTAACGGCTCATTAATAACTTTTGATTCAAAAAGTGACACTTTAGTGGATAATGTTGATAATTACAA
Organism: Kregervanrija pseudodelftensis; assembly: GCA_030580115.1. Lineage (NCBI taxonomy): Eukaryota > Fungi > Ascomycota > Pichiomycetes > Pichiales > Pichiaceae > Kregervanrija > Kregervanrija pseudodelftensis. Next base: position 56,408 of record JAKTSJ010000054.1, read on the forward strand.
TAATAGTGTTAGGAGTAACAATACAGGGGGCCTAGTATTTGAAAATTCAATTTCAAATCAAAAAAATGATGCATTCTTAAATAGTAACCTACAAAATTTAGTCCAACCGAGACCAAATATGCAATTTTATTCCAGCGGTATTTCAAGCAGTTTGCCTGTTTCTTATTCAGCTGTTGATTCAATTTCAATTTCATTCACCTCTGATGATGATAATGATAATGAAAACAGTGTTAATGTGGGCCAGTTAAGTAAGGAAATTGAAAGATTGAAAACAGAATTAGGTACTTTAGAAAATAAATTAGATACAAATTTTGACAAAATATCTTTGGTGGTTGATGAAAATAATGAAAATCCGCTTCATTTTTCATGTAAAAAAGATACAAGATTTACTTGCTCGGGTACATTGAGAAGAACAGTTGTTTGGAACAGAGATCCATTTATGAAAAATTTCTTAAAAAAATTCTGGGACTTGAAACGTAAAGCTGAATCAAATTTAAATTTAGGTCTCAAAAAGAAAAAAAATAATAGGCTCACTAGTACTAATAGTATTGATAATGATAATACGAATAATAATAAGAACAATAGTGGTGAAAGTTTCATTGAATCATCAACTAATGATACAATAGTACCAAAATTTAAGTCAAAATCAAAAGAGTTATCATCAATTGAATATATGAAAAAACAGGTCAAAATAAGGAAAATTAAATTTTCATCATGTGATGAGTCGACATTTGTAAAAAGAGTTCAATCAATTATCCCACCTTGGGAAATTGTCCAATTTCACATTGACAATTATTTAAACACTATTTATCCATTTTTACCAGTTTTAGATGAGCAGATATTTAGAATTAACATTTCAAAAATTCTAGAATATGATGAATATAATAATAAGATAAAGGGAATTATAATTTCTTCAAAATTAGACTACGTTAGGCTGTCAATTTTGTTGATTATTTTAAGGTCATCATACATTTCAGTATATCTAGAAGTCAAATTTTGTGGTGAGAATAATACTCTCAATAATAATTCTAATAATTCGACATTTTTGACGTCAATACAATCAAAAATCTTAGAATTTCCAATCGAACCAGATTCAATTTCATTGGTTAACATTGCACTATATACGACTAATTTTTTACGTAAAACATCAGTTGAAGTTCTACAGTTACTATTAATGTTAAGATTTTATCAAATCAATGCACCAGAAGATGGTGATGGAGGAGATGGATCAGATGGGGTTGTTTTTAATGGGTTGATTTTTTCAACCGCTGAAGCTGTTGGATTAAATCGCAGAATTGACGAAATTAATATCAATAATAACAATAACAACAATAATAACAACAATGCTAATAGTAATAATGGTAATAATAGCAATAAGGAATTCTTAAAAATGAATTTAATGTCAAGAGGCAGTAAATCATTTAATTATTTATGGAAAAAAATTTGGTGGAGTTGTTTAGAAATTGATTGTGATTTTTCATTAAGGTTCGGTAAGTCAATGTCATTCAATATTTTCGATAGTGATAATACCGAACCAAATTTTGACTCTTTTTCCTCAAAATTGACTGACCCAGAAATTGATAGGTTTTCAATTGATAGATTAATTAAATTTTCAAAAGTTTTAAAAATAATATTCAAAATCTTGAATGACTTACATTCAGTTAAAAAAATACCAAAAGTTGTTGAAATTGAAATGAAATTGAACGAATTAATGAAAAAGTGTATCGATTTATATGATAATAATTTTAAAATTAGATTTGAAAACGAAAAATATTTATCGATGGAAATTGACGGTCTTGATAAATTAAATAATTTAAGAACTTTCATTAAATTTTTATCATTTAAATCCATGATGGACTACTATTTTTTATTACATTATGAAAAAACAAGAAATGTTAAGAAATTCTCAGAATTAATCAAAATTTGTATACCCAACTGGATTGAATTAACAAGACTAATTGTTGTTATTTTTAATAGACTGTCAACCACGTATTCAAAAAACTGCTTAATTTTATGTCAATTGATAATCGAAACTGTCAATAGATTAATGACAATAGAACTATTTTTAGCTATCAGGTTGTTATTATTAAACTATAAATCAAAAAATAAGACTACGATTCAAGAAGTGACCGGGAAACTTTTGAAAAATTTATTAACAATTATGAAAACAACAATTTTAATCAATGGACATATTGGTGAACATTTTTATAGTTCAATGCGATCGTATGCACAGTTTGAAAAAATAATTGAATTATTTGAAAATGGTTGGAAATTTGTATTCGATTTTGATAATTTAAATGACAAACAACTTGAAGGAAATCTGATCAAAAATTTAGGTATAGATGATTTTAATAATTTAAATTATAAATTCGAAAACTTCATCAATAGTGAAGAATTTATTAAACTGAAAAATAAAAAAATTCTGTGGTCCATTGAAGATATTAATCAACAAGAACACAAAAAAGAAAACGTAGAAAAGGAAAAAGTAAATGAAACAGAAGTTAACGGAGGAATTAATGAAACTTTTATTAACGAAATTAGTGATGTTATTAACTCCGAAAATAATGTAATTGATTGGGAAGATATTAACAACTGGTTTACAAAAAGCAATGAATCAATTGATACATTAGAATTTGACAATCTGTTTGAATAATAAAAATTATGTATAAACGAATACATCTGTAATTGTATAAAATAAATGTGTAAAATAAATGTATATATGTATGTATGTATAATTTTATGTACAAAATCAAATAAAAGGTTTTCCACTATATTTCTCACTTTTTATTTGATTTAAAACCTTCTTCATCGGATGTATATAAACCTTGCATCACACTTAATTCAATTAATCTTTGTCTTTTTTGTTCTTCTTCCTTTCTAATCACATTTTCAAAATCAATAACTTCACGCTCAGCATGAAATGCAGCAGCTGAAGCAATCCAAATTGTATGATAAAAAACTCTAATTCTGAAACCAAAGGCTCTATAAAGTGGTGACCTCCATCTAATTAAAAGCTCCGATGGTATAGAAATCAAAGCACCATATAAACCACCCACAAAAACAGATTTTAAAATAACTTGATATAATCTATCCAGATGATCCTTTGAAGTATGTCTCATTCTACTATTTGAAAATGGCACACCAAATGGATCACCGGCCTTTGATGGTAAATTTGAACCTGAATTTGGACTTGTTTTTAAATCTGAATCTGAGTTTAATGTTGAATCCTCTTTAGACATCTTGATAGTAAAATATAGTACAATCTAATGTAATAAAAATTTTTATTTGTATATCTATATATATACAAATGTATTACATCTATAAAAAGTATTTAGTAAAAAGGTTGAAAGTGAAAATAAAGCACAAAGATAAGCCCGAAAATAATTTCATCCTTCGTCTCACGTGTTTTTTTGGGGTTTCGGGAAATTTAAAGTTCCAATGTTTTTAACACTTGGCTATGGACAATTTTATTATATTTATCTCTATCATCTCTCCATAGTTTTGCTGCATCGACATTTGCTGGAGAATTTGGGTTCGGTTCGGCTAACATGGAGCAAACAGAAAGTAGAATTTTTTCGATGCTTTGCAATGGACCCCAACGTTCATCTGCGGTTTCATACATTAATGGGTCGTCACCTGGAGCATGTAAAATTGATATGCAAACTCTACCATCAGGATAAATATTGGGATGTAATATTTCCGAGTTGAATTTCAGCGATGGTGGTGAAAGTGGATAATCTTTAGGGAATTCCATCGTGGCTTGAAACACTCCATTTTCGTAACAAGTACCCTGTGGACCTTCTAATAGACAGTTCCACTTGAAAAGGTTGTTATCAGAGACTGGCCCCGCAATAATCCCATCCGTCGGTTCTTTAAGTAATTCTTGGAACTCTTTAAGAAGTCTTCTTTGGGCTGTGGAGTTTTTAGATGGCATAACTATTGACAGATAAAAAGTAATAGATATAGACCGTAGATGGTAGATTGTAGATACCAGACACGATTAAAAATGGAATTATCCCTATCCAGTGCACGGATGTGTCATTTAGTTAGAAATAACGAGCAAATTAAAAGCCGCTTGCAAACAGTAAAAACCTACCACTAACAAAATTACAGCTTTTTTAGTGATCACATAGGTGACTTGTGAAAAGGTTCGATTGATACTTGCGTTATACAAATGTCTGGTAAAGTTGATAGTAAATATATTGCTTTAAAGTTGATTTTTTACTAGAATTATTACAAATATTACATTGTTTCAAGCACATTACGTATAGTGATCTTCATATCAAATTAGCATTACTATTGTGTTCACATATATATATATATCCTTATTTTTTTTAGTATAATAACTTATTATATTCATTTGCATTGACTAGTTATTCACTAATTGTTACAAATATATCAAATATATCAAGTATTTTATTGCCTCACAAGATACATTAACTCATATGATTTTAGTTGAAGGTGAAAAATATGCATGTGAGCAATGTATAAGAGGTCATAGATCTTCAACCTGCAAACATATTAAAAGGCCTTTGGTCTTAGTTAGATCCAGAGGCAGGCCGTTGACCGATTCAACTCAAAGAATTGCAATTATGGCCGAAGAAGTGCAAAAATTAGAAAATCAAATTATCGAAGATAAAAAATCAAATAAAAAAATCAGTAGTAATGACATCAATATTAACATCGATAAAATTGAAAGCAATATTGGCACACTTGGAAAACATACTGGTAATAATAGTGATAAGGATATTAATAGTAAATTTTGCGAAAGTTTACATAATCATGCTGATAATCCCAATAATAATTTTAATGACATAGATAATGACAATGTCAGCAAAAAACATTCTTGTTGCTCAACCAAAAAACCTGAAATTGCTAAATTATCATCTTGTTGTTCTTCAAACTCAAAAATTGAATCACCAAATTCAACCCCTGAGTCAGATTGTAACTGCTGCAGTACAAACACAAAAGGTCATAAAACCTGTAAAAATAAATCAAAATCCGTTTTTATTTTGAAGGCTTCAAAAAGACAGGTTTATAATGTTGAAAAAGAGTCATTGAAGTTATTAGATCCAATAGTAGAAATTCCAAACAATCAGGTAGGATTAGAAATTATGAATAAGGTTTCAAAATTGAAAAAACACGGTGTTAACGTTTGTAAAAGTAGAAAAATTAAACGGGAAAGGTTAGTTAATGATTTCAGTAACCCAAATATGATTATGAATGACAATAGAGGAGTCCACAATATAGATGGTAATAACAATAAAAATAGTGATAACATAGATCCACATCAACAACCCCCTTTAGTTTATCAATTTCAATTACCAATAAATGATACTACTTACCAATTTAACAGTGCAAATGTAGATAATATAGGCTACGCAAACTCATACCCAAATATTACAGATTTGCAATTTAAATCACAAAATTTAGTGGAGGCCCCTCAACAACCACAATCAGATATCCATCCGATCTTGAAATCGAATGGCCATGGATTACTTTATGACCTTTATATTGCGGATTCGTGTACTGTCCCCGGATCTTGTGCTTGTGAACCTGATAAGTGTGCATGTGCAAATTGTTCTGAACATAATAGCCAGTACAGGAACTCAAATTTAACTTTAAGGCAACAATTTGACCAGTTCCCATTTCCTGTTACAACTCATCAATTGAGTAATATAATACCAGATAATACACTTCCACAACCGAATCCAATAATATCTTATGGCCAAGTTGAAGTTCAGCCTTCAGTTCCAACTTTTGAACAAAATTTTTATAAAATTTTGATGCAACAAGAAACTTCAACTGGCTCTCCCTCGAGTGATTTAGCTTCAATGGCGGAGTGCTTATGTAATGCAGATGAATGTGGTTGTTTTAATTGTGAAATTCATGGTATAGTGAACGGTGTCAGGCTATCGGATAATGTAATCGTGGCCAGTAGAATTGGCACCCCAAGTGAAATTCAATTGTTAGCATCTGAATTTCCAATTAATAGTACACCTACTCCCGTTGAACCATTAAATGCTGAAGAAAATAATAATAATAATATTAACAATATTAATAATAATTTCATTTTTTCGAATACTGTTATTCCTAAAAGAGAAAGTCCCATTTCCTGTTGTTCTTCTAATAATAAACCTTTCAAAATTCAGACAAACAATGGTTCCTGTTGCAATTCTACAGAAGCAGCTGATTGTCACATTAAACAGAAAACTAATGGCAAATTTAATTTAATTTCAAATTTTAGAAAGGTAAATTCTTCCTGTTGTTCAGGTAAACATATTCAAGTTGATCAAACGCCTAACCGTATTTCAGAAGACAATTTGGAGATGAAAAATAATAATAATATTAATCAAACATTAGATATGAATAATATAAATATCAATATGAATAGGAATAACCATGAATTGCTATTTGATTTATCGGAGTTTGATGATTGTACCTGTCCAGACGAGAGTTGCAATTGTGAAAATTGTTTTAGACATGGTAGATTTGGTAATGTCAGTTTTGCTTAGTTAAACTTTAACTATAACAATTTTTGCAGTATCTTTTTAATTTTTTTTAGGTTTTTTTTTGACTTTTTTTCTTGATTGTATTTTTATTGGTGTTAGTTATAAATAATTTTTTGCTTCATTTCTTATATTTTTATTTTTTCTTACTTTTAGCTTTATAGAATAATTAACAATATTTGTACATAAAACTTCGCCATCTTAACTTATAAACATATCTTTTCTTATCACCATTCATCTATTTCACCCTCAATAATACCATCTTTAATTAGGATATATTCAGCTTCCCGAATACCACTCATCCAAGCTCCATGAACTGCACCTGCACCATCTAAAATCGTATGCTCACCAGCAAATCTAATATTACCAAGTCCATTTGCTAATTGAATAACTAAATCTGTAGGGTCATTGCCTGGCTTACAAGCAGCATATGATCCTCTACTAAATGGATCTACAGTCCATTGAGATACAATTATATTATTAGGTTTTTCAACATTATTTGATATACTTAATTTTTGTAAAATTGGCTTCATATACTCCCATGCTTTATCTGGATTCCTTTCTAAGTATTCTGTTAGTTGACCTTGCATAAAACATAATAATGAAGGTGCGTTATTGATTCTATGCATATTTAAAATTAATACTGGAAATTCCCAGGGTTTAGGTAATCCATTTTTTTGATCGTCTAAACCCATTTCCAACTCATTCGGATTAGAAATTGCCACAAACCTATCAGTGTCTAGATGTTTCCACCATGGTTCACTAAATTCGAATATGATCTTACCTAGTTTTCCCCAGCTCATATTATTTAGTGCATCTTTAATTCTATCTGGTAATGGTGGATTCCAGTCAATACCTCCAATTTCTTCTTTATCAATTTGTAATAAACTTTGAGGTATGGTACAAATACACCAATCACTTGAAAATATTTTTCCATCACTTAAAGTGATTTCAATTTTTTTCTTGTTTTTAACAATTTTCTTAACAATGCAATCTGTTAAAATTCTATTAAAATCTAATTTTGCAATAATTTTCTCAATAACTTTATCATAACCTGATCTAAACAAACAATTTCTACCCACATTATCAACCAATCCAAATTTGGCACTCATTTCGTCCCATCCAATCCCATGCCACAGTTCTAACTGTCTTGCAAATTGTGGTGCATATTTAATTTGAGTGTCATTTAGCAATGGACCCTGTTTGTTCAAATATTCTTCAATTATTTGCTTTAAGCTTATATCTTTTTTATCTATTTCTTCAAAAAATTTCAGTTCAATAAATTTTTCCATTTCATTGACGACTTGTTCAATTTTTTCATCTTCAAAAAATGCAGGCCCGTAGTTTTCACTAAAGTACAATGTTTTTTTATCATCGTAATATAATTGATAATCTTTTAAGTCACTCTTATTTTTAATAATTTCATCAAATAAAGGATTTGTTAATGTATCGTGAGCCCATGACGCACCCAAATCATATGGAACAATACCATCTCGATTTGTTTTAATTCTACCTCCTAGCTCAGGTCGTGCCTCAAGCAGTATATAATCAATTGAATATTCATTAAGTTTTTGTGCAGCTATCAAACCCGAAATACCGCCACCTATGATAATAACTTTGGATTGATGATGAGATCTATTGCTGGTCATTATCGAAATACATTAATTTTAAAAATTATATTGCATGAAATTGAAAAAAAAAAAAATCTTATCGATTGTGAGATTCTGTTATATAAGTTTTTATTCGGTGGATAACCATGATACTAATAGAAAAGATTTAAATTAATTACTTTACAGATTAAACATATTTTTTATTTTTTTTTTTGTTTTTTTGAATCATTTAGTCCATATTCTTCATGTCCTCGTTTTCCCGTCTCTCCATCTTTGACAAATGAAACAGTACCACTCGTATAGTTCTTAATATCATTACCATCCTCCTTACTACCCAAGCCTTTGGTATTTCCCTTAAAAGAAGCATCTGTTCTTGTTCTATAAATACTATTAATAGCATCCTGTGCTCCAAATAATGGTTTATCATACAGTTGGTCTGATGAATGGGCCGCTGTCGTTCCAGCAGCATTTAAGTACAACCTTGAATCATAAGCACTTTCTCTTTCTTCATTACGTGTTGAATTTGCCACACCTAATGCAACCCTTTCACTGACATCTCTACCTTGCTCTTTGGTTAGCATTTTAACCTTATTTTCCGTACTCATTTTACCTAGTTTTAATTCTTTTTCAGCTTTACGTCTTCTTTCTGCTCTCTTTTGTTCTCTTTTAAAAGCAGCAGACTGTAATTCTTTATCCTCTGTACTTTCAAATTCATTATTATCTGATCTGTCATTGTTGTTTCTAATATCTTCAGCCATTTTACTGAGTCTTTTTTTATTCTCTAAAATTTTTTCTTTTTCAACCCTATCTCTTAATTTAGCTCTGGCAACTAATTCTTCTTTTGCATTTTTTTCAGCATTTTTTAAAGCTTCGCTTAAATTAGCAAATCCATCACTAACTTTATTTTGATCTTCATCTTTACCTATACTTGCCAACCTTTTATCAATTCCAATCGTAAAACCTTTAGTATTCTTCCAATTTGATATAGCTGGAGGAATATACCATTTTTTTTGATCTTCTTTTGTTAATTTCTCAGTTGTTTCTTCGTGCAAGATTGGAGCTGGCGGTTCATCTGATGGTCCTTGTGGTGTCTTACGAATTTTAAATGATGGTGGTAATAAAGGATCAGTTTTTTGATCTACTATTTTAATTATTCTTTGCTTTGAATTTAAGTCATTATTATTCATAATTGATGTTGGAGTATATCTAACATAATTTGTCTGTGACTGTGTTGATGATGATGATAAAGTTGATAGTTTCGCATTATGTAATTGAGATTGAATAATTTTATCAATCACTTGTTTAGTTTGTGATGTTGTCTTCTCAAGCTGTTTATCATTACCATCAGTTCCGTTTGTATATTTCTGTAGTTGTCTATTGGGCATTGTAGTCTACTGTAATTAGAAGTCCAAAATATTACTTAGTTGATTAATAAAGAATAACCCGAAATTAAAGACAAAAAAGTTTTTTTCCAATTTTTTCCAATTTCGCGACAAACTCTTCTGTAGCAAACTCGTCTGATGAATTTCATGTTACAGCAAGGATCTCAAATATTCGGCAATTTATATGTAGTGCGTAATAATACTCACAGATTAACAATTATTAGCTGTTTTTATTGTTGTAATATGTAATTGCAACAAACAATAAGCTCGTCATTTGAGATCAAATCAAGATTATTCTGTCGCAGAAATATTGTTTATAATTCATATCACTACATTTGCCAATAGCGATTGCTCGACTTCAGGAGGTTTAAAAGGAAGTCGAACCGTATAGTAATAAAAAAAATATATAAAACCTCAAACATGTGGCACTAATATTTACAAAATGGTTTTTTTACCTGTTGATGCAACTTCAATGATCTAAAATTATCAAAATTCATGATTCATATTTAGGAATTTGTATGAAAATCCATAGTATTTTAATAACTGTTGAACTTGAAACTGAATAACTGATGTCACCTGGAAACGCATCCAATTTTTTTGGCCACGCCTTGAGTAGTTAAAAGATTAACGTAATATTTCAAGCCATTTTGTTTTTCATTTTTAAACGGAATCCTTGATAAATGTCCAATCATTTGTTGCTATGGGATTTATATGCTGGACACACGGTATAATATACCTTATTGAATTAATATCATCACCGCCTACGTTGAATTTTGCTGAGGTGATATTATGAAAAGATTGAACCAAGAAAGAATTTTACAGGCAACCTTCACTCAAGAATTTTCACATTGTGTACGTACCAAATTATTGAGGTTTGTTGGTAGATAATTCCTTTTTTGGAAAAATATTTACTTTTTTCAACTCTTCCAAATTTTCATTTCTTGTAAGCTACAAACGTAAATTTGGATTTTCTTCATACAGCTTTTCTAGTTGTCAGTATTTAGACGGATTACAATAATTGACTCCTTCTAAAGTGAATGCCAGCATTAATTCGCATTTCGCTCTCTCATTTGGCGTCTGAAATTTTTTGCAAATCTTGAATATTTTTCCTAAAAGATTCAAGTATCTTTTTTTTAGTCATTTAACCAACATATATTATTTTAGTCATCTAACTAACATGTATTTAGCAGCATAATAATTTCAATAAACTATTTCCAAAATTGATTACTACCACTTATTACAGTCCCACTACACTGCAAGGACTGAAAAGTCTGGGCGTGCACGTAATTGTTAACATCCAGTTATAAGAAATGATATTCATACTTATATAATTTTGAAATAATGTCTCAAAACAATTAAAGTTTAAACTCTTTTCCATCTTTTCCTATTAACAAAAACTCGTTTTACGAACATCTCAACATTCTATATGGTCGCGGAAATCTACGGAAAAGCTCATTATGCCATATTGAACCACGTATTTCTTCTTTGTAAACTCTCAATACGCCATATCGCATAACATCGCTGTATCAATAAAAATTATATATGAGTTTTTCATATTTGATTAATAATCATGTATAATTTTTCGTGTTGCACTATTATTATTGTTCCCTTTGGAACTACCTAGCAAATATAGCAACCATTTATTGTTGTGCATTTTGTTTTCATGCGCACTCATACGTGTGTGATTTGTTTTTCTTTTTTCATAATTTAGTTATTTTTTTGAATTGGTAGCTGTTTAAGTTGTTAACGTGAAAGTTACCAGGTATATAATTACACCTTCTATGATCTACTACGAGCTGCTATGATTATATCCCTAAGGATACACACCGTTTTATACTCATACTTTATCCACCAATCTATCATCTGTATATAATAATGGCTGGTTTTGGCTTCACGTTTGTGCAAGTGAAAATATATCTATAAATTGATTGTCTCGTAATTGCATCTCGACATCACGGTAGGTTTCAAATGCGGCACAATAGGTTATTCTGGAATTCAAACTCCCTATTTGCTAGAATAAACGTAATATTGTTTTCAAGTTGCAGGATATGCACGAATCCCAGTTATTTACGGAAATCTGCGAACCTAATGCACAACAAAACACTTTTTTTTACCACCGTTGCAAGCTATGAGCTCCCAGTATGAAAACACAAATACCACATACAAGATGGGATTTTTTTGTTGTTGGCTACATTAATCCACGATTAATAATAGCATGGGAGGAAACACTGAATTAGTATCATAAAATGAAAGCCACGATGTGTGTTATTGTGGTTTTTCTTTTTGACACGCTAATATTTTTACGTTTCCCATTTTTGCGATGATTACGAATTCTGCAACACTTAATCGATTAGGTTGGAAATGATAGTATTTCCCTGATTTGAATTATTTCAACTTTGAACTATTTTTAATTTTCTTTATTGCCAAAAAATAGTAGTCACTAATCTTCTAAAACACTTAAAAATCACTTAAGCTAAATTGTGTTAGTTTACTGTCCTGATCACTTTCGATTAATTTTACCACTTAAAATATATATGTTGCTCATGATTATCTTTCGAAATATCTAATAATATATTTATATTCAATTATTTTAAATAGATTTTGGGGAATCCTTGTCGTCGAATCTCCCCAAATATGTATATGCGGGTTAAAAATAGCAATGCGGGCCTGTCTATTCATAATTATTACTACTCATTTTTTGCGCGCATGAAAGTGCTTTCAAATATCTTTAGAGATATAAAAATTACTTAGTCAATGAATCTATAAAAATATTTTAACTTAAATCAATTATCTTACATATTTTAGAGCTGTAAATCTATTAGTCTTTGCAGGCACATATGCCTTTTATTGCTAATAGTTTTCAACAAACATAAGCGGGATTTTTTGTCATCATAATTATATTACTTATAATAGCCAAGCAAACTTAAGATTGCGAGAATTTTATGTACTAAATTCTAATATGCAAAAACCAAGTGTATATGAGAATTCAAAAATAAAATAAAAATCATCGTAGAATTACGATAGTAAATTTCCAAATAACAACATCCTGAGCCATATTGATTAATTTAATTGGCTGGTGATTTTTAATATGTTGTTATAAATATATAGTTTGGGAATCCCTCTTTGCCAAATCACTTTCTTGAAAGAAATTCATCAAGAACCCTTAACAAGCTTTTTCTCAGTTTATTCATTAATATTAAATAATTCTAAAATTTACTGGGATATAATTCTTTATATAAATGATTATTAAAACCATTACAGCTCTTGCGCTTACTTTATTGTTGGGCAAGACATACGCTGATGATGATGTTACTTCCAAAATTGTCCAAGACGCTGAAGGTTGTTCACTTTCCAGCAATTTAGATTCAACCCCTGGTTTCAAGGTCAGAATGTTTGAATTTGGTCTTTGGGACTATATTAATTTTAATAACGACGACTGGTTTGCCAACAGTTATACCACTCAATATTGCTCAACTACTTTAGAAGGTATAATTGAACCAAATTTTTCTCTACAATTCGATTTATTTCAGCCAGAAACTGAGCTATATGGTGTTTATAATAAATATGATCATTTTTTGAACGAATATACTGGTTATTTTTTGGGTACGTTAGTTTTTAAAAGCTTATGTTTTCTAACACTTTTTCCGCATAATACTAACATAATTTATTTTTATTAATGTTTTTACAGCTCAAGAATCTGGTCTATATACTGTCAATTTAAATTCCGCAGACGATGGTGTTATGATATGGTTAGGTTCCAACAAAGCTTTTGGATGTTGTGATCCTGGTGCTATCCCGTACGATACTTTTGAGAATGTTTTATTGTCATCTACAAAACCTTGGTTATTGAATACCAAAGCTTCTTCTTCATTTATCTACTTACAAGCTGGTTACTATTATCCTATGAGAATTGTTTACATTAATACAGAAGGAACTTCAGTCTTGCAACTTGATATTCAGACTCCAAGCGGTATAGTCTTAACTAATTTCAAAGACTATATTTACCACTTTGAGACTATCCCGGATGGTTCGTGCTCAAGAATTATCGCCAACGATAATTCTGATTTTATTACAACCACTTCTTCAGCGACATTTTCAAGCACCGGTTTTCAGACTTCCACTGTGCGTTCCAGGGCAACGGCTATGTCTGATGTCCAGGCAAAAGAAACTGCTCTCGCACCAACCAAAACTAACAAAGTCATTGCCAAAAGAGCGGAAACTTCGGTTTCAGGAACGGGAATCGATAATCTTTCTCTCAGTACTGCTTACGGTTGTTCTATCACAAGCACCGTCTCGTCGACAGCTGGTTTCGCGGCTACTTTCAGATCTTATGTCTTGTTGGATTTCATTGATTTCAATAACGAAAACTTTTGGGGTAATGGATATACTTCAAGTGGTATTATTACTACAACACATAGTATTACAGAACCAAACTTTTCTTTTTCCCATGCATTATTTCAAAATGATGAAATATACAGCATATATGATGATTTTTCACATTTCAGTTTAGAATTGACGGGTTACTTTTTAGCCGAAGAAACTGGTATTTACAAATTAGGTCTTAACGCTGCCGACGACGGTGTCATGTTCTGGTTAGGTTCAAACTCTGCATTTGGATGTTGTGATCCTGGTAGTATACCATATGATTCTACTAACGGTTTACTATTATGGTCAACTAAAAGTTTCTTTGGTTCAGAAGGTGCCGCCGCAGAATCGTCATATATATATTTAGAAGCTGGTCACTATTATCCAATGAGAATTGTTTACATTAACATTCAAGATGGCGGTACCTTGCAATTTGACTTGACCACCCCATCCGGTAACATTATTACAGACTGGACCGACTATATTTGGGAAATTGATGGTCCTCTACCAGATAATGGTTGTTTAACTGAATGGTTCACTGAAAGCTCATCTAGTGTTACTGCAGCTTCTTCCACTGTGAGTCATGCCGCAACAATTACTGCAACGGGGTTGTCTAATGTTTCTTTGGGATCTGCTTACGGTTGTACATTTACTCATACTATGTCATCTACTGCGGGTTTTGCTGCAACATTCAGAAATTTTGGTCTTTGGGACTGGGCAGATTTCAATAATGAAAATTATTGGGGTAACAGTTATACCACGGAATCAGTTATTACAACTACACATGGTGTTACTGAGCCAAACTTTTCTTTTAATGCCAAACTTTTTGGTGAAGAAACCATTTACGGTATTGCTGAAGATTTTACGCATTTCAATTTGGAATTAAGCGGTTATTTTTACGCCCAAGAAACTGGCATTTACACATTAGCACTTAATTCAGCAGATGATGGTGTCATGTTTTGGTTAGGTACGAATAATGCTTTTGGATGTTGTGATCCGGGTGTTATTCCGTTTGATACTTCTTCTGGTGCATTTCTATGGTCGACAAAAGATTTCTTATTAAACACTACACCTGAGTCGTCATACATTTATTTAGAAGCTGGTTATTACTACCCTATGAGAATTGTTTACATTAATGTTCAGGATGGCGGTGTGTTACAGTTTGATTTCTCCTCTCCATCGGGTAACGTTATTACCAACTGGGATGATTACATTTGGGAAATTGATGGACCATTGCCATCAGGAGGATGTGCCGATACTTGGGTCATCGAACCATCTTCTACTTTATTTTCTGACGCTTCGTCTGGCACTTCATCCTCTGGTATTACTTCCTCTGGTACCGCTTCTTCTGGTGCTTCATCCTCTGATGCTTTATCCTCTGGTACTGCTTCGTCTAGCACTTCATCCTCTGGTATTACTTTCTCTGGTACCGCTTCTTCTGGTGCTTTATCCTCTGATGCTTTATCCTCTGATGCTTTATCCTCTGGTACTGCTTCGTCTAGCACTTCATCCTCTGGTACCGCTTCTTCTGGTGCTTCATCCTCGGATGCTTCATCCTCTAGTACTGCTTCATCCTCTAGTATTGCTTTATCTTCTACTAATGATTTATCTGTCACTTCATCTGGTTCTTTTTCTGGTTCTTCGTTCAATACTGCTTCTGGTAGTATATCTGATAGTTCATCTAGTACACTTGTATCTGGCACTTCATTTGATACTTCGTCCGTTATTTCATCTGATACAACATCTGACACTACACATGATACCACATCTGATATTTTCTCTACCACTGCCTCTACTACTGCCTCTACTACTTCGTCAAGTTCTTCTTCCACAGCTACAGTTACTGGTTTTTCAAATCTTTCACTTTCCACAGCCTATGGTTGTTCCTTTACCAGCACTTTGACTTCCGCTACTGGTTTCGCGGCGACTTTCCGATCTTTTGCTCTTTTGGATTTCATTGATTTCAATAACGAAAACTTTTGGGGTAATGGATATACTTCAAGTGGTATTATTACTACAACACATAGTATTACAGAACCAAACTTTTCTTTTTCCCATGCATTATTTCAAAATGATGAAATATACAGCATATATGATGATTTTTCACATTTCAGTTTAGAATTGACGGGTTACTTTTTAGCCGAAGAAACTGGTATTTACAAATTAGGTCTTAACGCTGCCGACGACGGTGTCATGTTCTGGTTAGGTTCAAACTCTGCATTTGGATGTTGTGATCCTGGTAGTATACCATATGATTCTACTAACGGTTTACTATTATGGTCAACTAAAAGTTTCTTTGGTTCAGAAGGTGCCGCCGCAGAATCGTCATATATATATTTAGAAGCTGGTCACTATTATCCAATGAGAATTGTTTACATTAACATTCAAGATGGCGGTACCTTGCAATTTGACTTGACCACCCCATCCGGTAACATTATTACAGACTGGACCGACTATATTTGGGAAATTGATGGTCCTCTACCAGATAATGGTTGTTTAACTGAATGGTTCACTGAAAGCTCATCTAGTGTTACTGCAGCTTCTTCCACTGTGAGTCATGCCGCAACAATTACTGCAACGGGGTTGTCTAATGTTTCTTTGGGATCTGCTTACGGTTGTACATTTACTCATACTATGTCATCTACTGCGGGTTTTGCTGCAACATTCAGAAATTTTGGTCTTTGGGACTGGGCAGATTTCAATAATGAAAATTATTGGGGTAACAGTTATACCACGGAATCAGTTATTACAACTACACATGGTGTTACTGAGCCAAACTTTTCTTTTAATGCCAAACTTTTTGGTGAAGAAACCATTTACGGTATTGCTGAAGATTTTACGCATTTCAATTTGGAATTAAGCGGTTATTTTTACGCCCAAGAAACTGGCATTTACACATTAGCACTTAATTCAGCAGATGATGGTGTCATGTTTTGGTTAGGTACGAATAATGCTTTTGGATGTTGTGATCCGGGTGTTATTCCGTTTGATACTTCTTCTGGTGCATTTCTATGGTCGACAAAAGATTTCTTATTAAACACTACACCTGAGTCGTCATACATTTATTTAGAAGCTGGTTATTACTACCCTATGAGAATTGTTTACATTAATGTTCAGGATGGCGGTGTGTTACAGTTTGATTTCTCCTCTCCATCGGGTAACGTTATTACCAACTGGAATGATTACATTTGGGAAATTGATGGACCATTGCCATCAGGAGGATGTGCCGATACTTGGGTTATCCAACAGTCTTCCACTACATTTTCTAGCACTTTTTCTGTCGCTTCATCTGGAGCCTCGTCTGCATCTGGTTCAATAAGTGATACTTATGAATGGACTGGTTCTTACACTGAGACTAGCACTGTGACTTACACTACCACTAATAGTGACGGCAGCTCAATTGTTACCACTGATACATATATTGGTATTCCAGAAAGCTCTACTCACTACTGGACGGGATCTTACACCTCTACAGTTGTGACTCCTGTTACTGTGATTGATCCAAGTGGTATTCCAACATTATCTACAGAAACATACGTTGACATCCCAACTCCATCATCCGGTGCTTCATCTGGTGCTTCATCCGGTGCTTCATCTGGTGCTTCATC
>JAKTSJ010000055.1:0-72381 GCA_030580115.1 Kregervanrija pseudodelftensis
CTTAATGTATAGTGTAAGTATAAGTTATAGCATTCAACACTTAAGTATAATCTTATCTTATATTCACTAATACAGGTTTCTTTGCCACATGGCATCCCCCCCTAGCCTTAACTAAAAGGTCTTAAACAATAAGATAAGAACGAGTTACTTACTGTTGATCGTTTTTGCTAATCTTGAGTTAGTTGTGACTTTTGTCTAATGAACTATTTACTAAATTATATTAATAAAATATATATCGGAATCCTCACTCAAAAGAATCTCTTATTGATTATACAAAATACGAAATACAAGCGGAATCTTTCTTATACTTGTTTGAATTCGTCCATTCCAACAGTTGAACAGCCACTTGATGATTTAACCAATCATCATCTTTTTCAATCCTAGCATTGCCAGAAAAATACCTGCAACCAAATGCATTATGCAGCTACACTTAATTTAATGCCGAAATCTTGTAATGTGACTTCTTTATGTTCTTGCATTAGTTACACGACATAACAAAATTGATGGCATGACATGTGTTCAATTCTGATATACAATTTTTGTTCATGTTCTGACACTAATCTGGATATCATCTACCTTTGGCACAGTAATAAAATAACCAGTACAGGTAGACTTGCCACTTGACATCCCCTCTAACCTCAGTTAAGAGGTCTTGGTACCGTCAATAGATAAACAGTACTTACCGTTGTTGGTATTAGCTAATTTAGATATGAATGTGGCTTGAGTCTTATGAACTATTTACTTAGTAGTATTATTTTAATAATATGAATCCTCAATTAAAAGAAACCAAAAACATGATATATAAAATATACAAAATAGAATGCAAAATCCCTTATTCATATAGATAACAAATTTAACACAATAATTATTAGGACATGAAGGATTTAAATTATTTACCATTTGTTTTCAATTTATCAATGTATTGATTTATATATCAATGCCATTACTAGGAACGTTTTACTTTAGCCCTTTACATGTATATTTTTTTTTCACCAAGGGATGTGATAAAATAACACATGATATTAATCTGAACTATGTAACTGTTTGTTGATCAAAAATTATAAATCATCAAAAGGACAATGCAAAAGTTAAATTTTCTTGAAAGGAACAAAATAGAAAGTAGCAAAAAAAATGAAAATAAAAGCAAGGAATTTTAATTTGTATGTACTTCAATAATATTAACTTTCCATTAATTTTGAGCGCAATATTTATTAAATACTTATAGACTTTTTAACCAAATTTGATAATAATATGGTATAGCTATTGGTTTTTTTTTAAAGGTGTTCAAATAAAAATGTAAAATAATAAAATATTATTATAGAAATCGATGAATTGATAAATTATAAATCAAGTAAGGTAAAATAGAAATAATAAAATTGACGAAAATGCAAAAGTAGAAGATCGGTAGTGATTTTTATCTGGAAATACAATAAAAGCTCATCTATTAAATTGCAATACTTTTCAGAAATGACGTTAATAATTATTAATTACTTAAAGTCAGCAACTGAAATATGATACATAAATGAAATAAATGAATCAGACTATTCTTAGAAAAAAATGATTACTTCGAATTACAAAATTACTAAAATCAACTCATTTTAATAGCACTTTGCTTAATGGTGTGTAGTATAATGAACCTGAAATAATATCTCATGCGGCAAGAAATCGCACGGACAGCTTACATCATGTAACAAGATAGAGTTATACAGAACTGTAAATACCTTCTCTGTGACTACGTCACATTTGTATATTATTATAGGACGGCTTAGTTTTCCTGGATAAACTATTTCTACCGGTACAGTATAAATATAAGTTATTGGTTAATACGATAACTATGGTCTTGTTTTATAGCTACTAGTATAGGCTGATTTGCCGCGTGATCTCTTCTCTTGTTTATTTACATGGCCAAACATTTTAGATAGAAACGTTTTGCTTATTGTTGGTAATATTAGGGAATTTAAATCTAACAAAAGATAGACCTTAATCATTTTTAGATTACCAAACATTTGCCTAAAAAAACTAAAAATAGAATATATAATTTATAAAGAAGAATGAAATATTTTTGCTTTTATACCATACAACCATCACAATAATTGTAAATTTATTTAAAAACAAGATTTGTAGTTGAGATACTCCGTAATAACAACTCCAACCAGAATTATGTAACATATTATGTTTTAACAGTTCTTCATGCCAAATAACAAAATTGGTGTCATGCCATACCTTGAGTTTGCGACATACAATTTACACTATGGCAATTTATAAAAAATTTGCTTTGATCAATTTATTTCTTTTTGATTAATTGTAATTAGCAATATTTGAAGAATTTTGTCTTGGTCTAAAATTCAAAACATAGGTTCATTTTTATTATGTTCACAGAAATACCTATTGCTACTATGCAATAATATGGCTTTTTTAAACTTAGACCTTTACAGAAAATAAATCAACAATTATTGATTTTGATCACTTATACTTACTTTATTGTTCTTTAATATTCATTACCGATTTGTTGTACATTTTTATTAAGGATTCCCGGCCAAACCTAAGTACAAAAAACAACAGCATTTTTGTCACGTACGGACACGCGCCTCGTTGAAAAATCTCGCTGCAACTTGTTTAGTTTCAAAGCGGTGGACACCGTAAGCACAGTCCAGTGACCAGATGTTATTAATCGAACGAGGTATTTACTAAATTAGAGGCTTTAATTTAATCAACCTATATCCTAAATCTCTTACTTAAGTTGTGTAAATTGTACATTTTAAACCTCTATCCTCAATGCCTGTGAAAACTGCAAAAATTAAAACTTTTTGAACTGTTTATCTTGCGATCTGTAAAAAACTGAGAATTGTTGAGAATTATCGGCACTATAAACAATTAAGATCGATTTTTATTTTAAAGAATTATATACCTAACCAACTACAATGAAGAAGTCTCAACTTAGAGCTAATTTGTTGAGTGACAATAGTGTATACCCACCCATTAAACAAAGGGATAGGTCAATTAACAATCAGCAACAAGGTGGTGACAATAATCCAACTTATATGAACAACAATCAAAAATTGCAATTTGTTTCACATCCACTGGCAGCTCAAGTGCAATATCAGCAACAGCACACAAATTCATCAGAACAGATGCAACAACCTCCACCACAACAACGTCATCCTTATTCTGCAAACGCTTCTTTTGGTGGTTACCAGCAGCCAGAACCACAAGCACCACGATCATCACAAGCACCACCACCACCACCACCACCACAACCACAACAACAACAACAACCGCAACAACAGCAACAACAACAACAACAACAACAACCGCACCATCAATATCATTATCAACATCAGCATCAACATCAGCACCAATCATATCCTCAATCTCAAAATTATAATAATTTTACTGAGTATCCAGTTAACAATAATCAGAGAAGACAGTATTCAAATGGTTCACAACAAAATGCTTTTATTCCAGAACCTGAAACACAACCCATGCGTAATTCTTATCCGCAAGAAGAATATCAACAACAGAATATGAGAGAAAATAACAGAAGACCACAAATGCTACATGCAAGTGACCAAATATTTAATATTGGAGATGATGATAACTCATTAATGCCTCAGCAACGCCATGTTAGTAGCGATTATCCACAAAGAGCACCAAACTTAGAGAAACCGAAGCATCACCAACAACAACAATTTGAGCGAAAAAAATCAAGGGTTGATAACCCAATTGTATCTGATGAATTGAATAATGCAAAATCTAAAATTAACCCAGACAGACTTCAATTTTTGGAAGAAAAAATTCAAAAATTAGAAAGAGCATTAGCGTTACAAGAAATGAAGATATCTAATGAATCTGAAGCATCAATTATTAGTTCAAACAGTGAAAAAAATACTAATAATGATTCCAATAATATTAAAGCTCAAAATTTAGTTGAAAGTACAAATAACTTGAGTATTGGGTCCAATGATTCTTTTTCAACAAGTAGTGCACCTCCATTACCACCACCGCCACCAGCTGAAAAGAAATCAATTTTAAATAGTCCAAATGCAAATAAATTTCTAAGTTCAAGCACAAGCACAAGTACAGGTACAGGTACAGGCGTTGGTATGGCCATGGGAACAAGTTCGGATATTAATTATTTGAGAACTGATTCAAATAATGATAGTAGGCATAGCGCATCATCATTAATCCCAACTGATAAATCGGTTTCTGATCAGTCTATCGACGATCCACAGTTAGAACTCGAACAGGAAGATTTGCCACCACCGTCGTACGAAGAATTAGAAAAATCAGGAACTTTAACATATTCTCAATCGATTTATAGAACTGGCTTTGAAAAGGCAGGTTTTCAAATGGATCATGTTTTAACACCATCAAGTCCAGATAGAGAAAGATTTAGTAGTGAACTAAAATCTAAAAGAAAATTGCCACCTCCGCTAACTGAAAGTTTTGATCAATCAGATAAACCATTATTGAAATCCAGTGTAAATGAGGACTTTAAAAAATCTAGCAGTGACTCAATACCAACGTTACGTGGAAATCCAGTTTCTTTACCTTCACTTTCAATAGAATTGAAACAAAAAAGTATCGATAACAGCAATGTAGTTATACCACAACCAGTTTCGAAAAGTTCATTAAATCCAGTGAAACAAAAAGCTGTCAATCAATCAACAGAAGAATCATTATATTCTATTAAAAAGAAGCCATTGGCGAAAGAGATCGATAATGATAGTGTTATTAAATATTCCACCACGATGTCATTTAAAACTTTATCAAATGGTATAATTGAGCCAATTTTACCATCAAAATCCAAAGAACCGATTGAATCTGTAATTCATAGATTCCGAGTTACCAGGGAAAAGGCATTAGAAGATTATAAACAATTCACATCTAGAATTCAATTTAATTGGGCAATTTTATTATTAGAAACAATGTCAAGGCCAGAGATTTTATCAAAAATGGCGATTGATGGTAAATTACGTAAAAAGCAACTCAATTATAAAAAACTGGATGCACAAAGGGAAATGTTTTTAATCACATCAATTAAGGTTTTAGAAAAATTAGTTCAAATTTCACGAGATGAGACAAGGGCAAGGTTATATTTAGGTGATATATATTCAGGCGGAATTCATCCAGGTATAATCCAAAGAGACGAAGTTAAAGGCTATCAATTATTTTTTGATGCGGCAACTAAACAAAACGATGCAGTTGCATGTTATAGAGTTGCCTGTTGCTTTGAATCTGGAGTTGGATGTAAAAAAGATATTGAAAAAAGTTTAAAGTTTTTCCATAAAGGTGCATCCTTAGGGGATCCATCATCAATGTGTCAATTAGGCATGATGCATTTTGCGGGTGTTAATGGGTGCTCATTAGATATTCCAGAATCAATTAATTATCATAAAAGTGCAGTTGAAACTTTAAGATCTAGCAAAGTAATGTCAACCGATCCATTAATTTCGGCAAGATCATTTCAAGATGCTCGCGGGGCATTATATACATTAGCCAAATTACATCAAACGGATCTACACATTTTATGTTTAACAGACTTGAAATTATCTAAAACGATTTTTACAATTGAACAATTGAAGAATTTGGGTGTTTTTTGCAATATTTCAAAATCTTTGAAATATTTTTTGGAAGCAGCAAAATTAAACCATTCAGAATCACAAGCCTGTCTAGGCTATTATTATTCGCAAGGATTTTTCCCAACGCTAAATTTCAAATCTGATAAAGAATCTCACAATAACAAGCCCGATGCAATTGATTCCAAAAGGTCAATTTATTGGTTTTCAAAAGCTGCATCCAATGATCATGTGTATGCATCACTAGGATTAGCAAAATGGTATGGTTCAGGATCAGTTGATAAAGATGGTAATATTGTTTTGAAAAAGGATGAGCAGCAGGCATTTCTATGGGGTAGGAAAGCGGCTGACGAAGGTGGACTACCTGAAGCAGAATTTATGATTGGAATGTGTTTTGAACAAGGATTTGGAACGGAAAAAAATATTCAAATGGCGGTTAATTATTATAAAAGAAGTTCAAATAGAGGCTATAAGAAAGCAATTAACAAATTAAAGAGTTTGAATATTAATAAATAATAAGGGCAAAAAAAAAACTTTAACTTTATATATGATATAATAATAATAATATTCTATTTTAAAAGTAAAAATAAAAATATACATATACATATAAATAAAAATGAATATTGAATATAATATATATTGGTTAATTAATAAATAAATAAATAAATAGGTTAATAATTAATAAACTATAAAATAAATTAATAAAAAAAAAATTAATTTTATAAATCATTCATTAGATTAAACTTATGGGTTAGCTTTAGCGAAATCAATACCCTTCTTGATGTTCTTCTTTAAAGTTTCCTTTGAAGTTTCAACCATAGCTTGTTCAGCGGAAGATAAGTTACCTAATGGGTGAACTTCTTTAACACCTTCTGGACCTAAAGTAACTCTGGAAGAGAAGAATTCAACACCTTCGGATTTGAATAATGGAGAATCAATGTAGGTTGGTTCAGAAATATCTGATTCACCGGCTAAACCGTTTAAAACGGAACCAGCCATTCTTGAACCAGCTTGAGCCATGGATAGGGTTGCGGAACCAGCACCATTCTTTGCTTGGACGACTTCATCACCACCGAATTGGATTCTGTGAACTAAAGCATCGTATTGGTCCTTTGGTAAGTCCTTGTGCTTGGTTTGGGAAAGTAATGGAACAATTGTAACACCAGAGTGACCACCGACGACGGTGACGGTTTCGGTGGTTGGGTCAGTACCGACGACTTCGGATAAGAATCTGGAAGATCTTAAGACATCTAAAGTGGTGACACCGAATAATTTCTTTGGGTTGTAAACACCGTGTTCCTTTAAGACTTCGGAAACAATTGGGACGGTGGAGTTAACTGGGTTTGAAATGATCAACAAGGCAGCATTTGGAGCGCTCTTAGCGGCGGCTTTGGCCAAATCTCTGACAATGGAGGCATTGGTGTGGAATAAATCATCTCTGGTCATACCTGGTTTTCTTGGGACACCGGCTGGGATTAAAACGACATCAGCGTCTTTTAAAGCTTTTGCTAAACCGTCGTTTTCTGGACCGAAACCTTCAACGGTGGAGTTTGTTGGGATGTGGGATAAATCTGTGGCGACACCCTTACCTAATCTTAAATCGTATAAAGATAATTTGGTAACTTTATGGTTTAATTTCATTAACAATGATAATGGTTGACCAATACCACCGGCAGCACCTAAAACGGTAACCTTATAAGCTGATCTTGAAGAAGAAGAGAATTGTCTGGATGAGATTTTTGATAACATGTTTTTATTTTGTACTTTTTAAACGATTAGAAAAAATATTCTGATAGTTTGAAGAAGGGAAGGGAAGGAAAGGAGAAGGGAAGGGAAAAGAATAGAATAAGAAACTGGAAATATCGAGTTTGTATGGGAAACTTGGCCATATATAACTGATTGAGTGTTCTGCAATGGGTTGTTTCGGGGGCGGCACAAGGGGACGCTCAGGAATGGTATTTTTCTCCGGAAAAGCGAGGGACAGAACAGCTACAAGTCCTAGCTCGGAGTCGAAGTCGAAGTCGAAGTCGAAGTCGAAGTCGAGCGTCGACTGTGGATTTGGTGTATGGCACGATGGCACGATGGATAATGCTGGTTGCAGTTGTGGATGCCTTGTTTAGAGGTTATCGGGAATGAAGTCCGACCACAACACATGTGCTTTACAAGCTGTGAATACACGATTAAAGCTGTAGAAGTGTAATTAATATACACGTATTTCAGTGCACTAGTATAATAATAAAATAAAATGTCTATTATTCATTATATTATCAATTATATTACCACCAATCACTATCAAATTTGCCATGTTGAGAGGAAATTTTATTATTGTATTATTAACTGGGGCTAATCAGCAAATGAAAATAACTCATTTGGTCACGCATTAGAATTAAAAGACTCGGACTACTGTGCACCAGCAGCAGCGCGTCGGTGCTTGTGTGGCGTAGGTGGCGTAGGTGGCGTAGGTGGCGCAGGTGGCGGACGGGATGTTGGTTGTGTCTACATGAGTGGAGTAGTGAAACGACCCATGTTCTGTTGCATGTGGCGCATGTGGCGCATGCATCACGTGAATACAAAATGTTGATATTTGACGTATTTCGACGTATTTCATTTAACACACCATGCCATAGGGTAAACTGTAGGACAACAGAGTTGAATGTGTTTGTAAGAATGTAATACAAAGCTGACATGAATTTAACTAGAGTCTAAGACAAATCCTCACGACGATGCTATGGGCAATGCCATCCACATACGGTCATCAGATATTCATCATATATATATCACGCACATACCATACATATATCACACATGGTTCACTGAATTGTATGGGCTTTCCTACTTGATACAAAAATTTATGGGTGCAATGTCTGTTGGGCAAACCCATCAGGATGATTCAAAATGATTCAAAATCCTCGCTTTTTCTCACTGAAATGCTCGAGACGATTGTCTCATTCGTGATTATTGACTAATTGGATATTCTCAATTGGTGAATTATGTAATTGTGTTGGATTTATATTTAAATGGTTTTTCGAAAAAAATGACTCTGCTTTGCTTTGCTTTGTTTTGCTTTCTTTTACTTACTTTGTTTTACTTTAGTTTAATTACTTTAACTTTCTCTCTCTAAGAGTTCAAAACCGTCAGCTAAATTATTTGCTATTCTGCTACTACGATGTCGAGAAGTTTAATATTGGGAAAAACCTTCAAATTAGGAAAATTATCTAATTTCAGGTCGTCATTTTCAACAGTGACAAATGTAATTACCGATAATCCAGTTGCAGGTTCGAAATGCTTACCGTTGCCACTTCAAATAGCACTAGCAACAGATAAACCAATCAATAAGTGGTCAAAAGAGCAAATCTCGGACATTTATAATCTACCACTGCACGATCTAACCTTCTATGCTTCTTTGCAGCACAGGAAGTTCCACAACCCGTCTGAAATCCAACTATGTACGTTGCTTTCCATCAAAACTGGTGGTTGTCAGGAAGATTGTAAATACTGTTCACAGTCAGTCCATAATGACACAAACTTGAAAGCCACCAAGTTGCTGGATCTAGACACAGTTTACCAAAAGGCAGTGGAGGCTAAAAAAAATGGATCAACCAGATTCTGTATGGGTTCCGCATGGAGAGATATGGTTGGTAGGAAAAGTGCCTTGAAGAGAATTTCAAACATGATTGAAAAAATCAACAATGAACTAAACCTAGAAACATGTGTCACGTTGGGTATGATCAACAAAGAACAAGCCAAGGTGTTGAAAGATTCCGGATTAACTGCGTACAATCATAATATTGATACCTCGAGAGAACACTATAAAAATATTATTTCCACCAGAAGTTACGACGAAAGACTAGATACGCTTAAAGTCATTAACGAGTCAAACATTAATGTTTGTACCGGTGGTATTCTAGGATTGGGAGAATCTGCTGAAGATCACATTGGGTTCTTGTTTACTCTATCAAATTTGGACAAACATCCCGAAAGTTTGCCAATCAACAAGTTGGTTTCAATTAAGGGTACTAGAATGCATGATGAATTAAACACCAAATATAAAGACAAGATTTTGAATTTTGAAGACATATTGAGAGTTATTGCAACTGCCAGAATCTTAATGCCAGAAAGTATTGTCAGATTGGCTGCAGGTAGATATAAAATGAAGGAAACCGAACAATTATTGGCCTTTTTATCTGGTGCAAACGCAATTTTTACTGGTGAAAAAATGTTAACTACAATGTGTACCGGTTGGGAAGAAGATATTAAGATGTTGAAAAAATGGGGGTTTGTTCCAATGGAAGCATTCAAAAAGACTGATCCAACAGAAAAATTAAAGGTTAAAATCAATAATGACCAAACTTTTGAGATCGAACTAGCCAACTCTGTGAAAGCTGAAGAGTTAAAAGCATAACTATATTACAAATATATACATATATAATTATATGAATGATTTATAGTAAAATAAATTTGTAAAGTCATAATTCTAAATTTTTTTGAAATTCATGTCGCAAATTTCCTTCTCTCAAATGATGTGAAAAAAAAAAAATACGAATCGAGAATATTACCATTTGTCTTTCCTAGCATACCTTTGCTAGTTATAAGCAATAATGCATCAATCGAATCAGATAGTTGATTTCTTGAATACCTCTTTTCCATCCACTGATTCGTTAAGAAGTATAGACATTAAAATTCAATCAATTGAATCTGAACGGGCAAAACTATTACAAAATTCAGTAACATCATCATCATCATCATTAGCAGCAGCGCCAATACAAGATACAGGCAATGCAGAATGCTTAATTAAACAAATCAAAGAGATAACCAAACTGAAAGCAGAGGCCTCACTAACTCAATTAGATAAGCTAATTTCAATTAATGGCCCATTACCAATTTTAACACATTTAAGAGATTTATTAATTTTAAAAATTCAATTAACCAAAACGAAGTTTACAAACACCTTGTTTAATAATTTATTGGATGAAATAGTTAGTTTTGAATCTTTTGACTTGGATAATAATTCAATTGATAATTTAACGTTATTAGAGAAATTAGAAACATTACGTGAAAAAATTGATGACTTTGTATTAAACACTGAGAATGAAGAGCTATTGATTGAGTTAAATAAAAAATTCGATGACATTATTGAATCCAAAGTTCTGGATAAATTCAAAGCTGTTTTAATAAAAGAAAGCACAGGCTGGGATGATGGTAACAACAAAATCATCAATTTTTCAAATAAGAATAACTCATTTAATCAATTATTACGGTTACAAAAATTAGCAGGTACCGAAAAACCACGTTATCCATTCACAATTTGGGCACTTGATTGTATCCTAGAAGGATTTAAAAATAGATTCATTTATCATTTTGAAGGTGAGTCAGATACCAATAGACTGGATAAACCAGAATTTTCATTAGGTTATGTAATTGGTTACCTGGATAAAAACTTAGAAGTGGCTAAAAAGATCTTTAAAAGAAATTTCATCACGACATTTAAAAATGAGTCATTTAGTAATTGGTTTATAACAAGTGTTTTAAAACCAATTAGAAATAAATTTATGAATGAAAAAAAATTGATTCTAAATGATGGCAAATTGCTGAATCATTTTATTAGTGAATTGAAAAAATTTGATACTGAATTAAGAAATGATTTTAAATATTTACCAATTAAAAACGAAGAATGGAATGGATTAATTTATGATTTAATTTTAAAAGATGAGGTTGTTTGGAATGTCTGGTTAAATAATGAAAAAGAATTTGTTAATTATAGATACGAAGAAATCATGAATTCAAAAGATTCATTTTTAATTGATTTTGATATTGTTGAAATTGGCAAAACAAACCCTACCAGAAGCTCTTTAAATTTAAAGAACTTGTTGGAAGGTATTACGTCAAATTATATTAATTTACCATTAAAATTTCAAATGAAATTTTTAAGTGAAGTTCAACTAAAATTATTAAATTTTTATTTCAACACTTTGAAACAAGGTCTTAATGCACTAAAATCAATTAAGAAGACTAAAATTAAAAATAATAATATTGACAATATCAGTATAATTGAAAGAATTTGTAGAGTTTGGTGTTCAGGTAAATTTATAATTGAAACAATGGAAAAATGGGACGAAGAAATTATTTTTATAGAATTGTGGAATTCTATTAATCCAGATAATAACTTTGATAAAACATTTTTTGAATCTGTTATTAATGGTTATAAAGCTGAAATCTTAAATAAAATACCAAAAATTTTAAATGAATATTTTGAAATACAGTTAAATAAAACAATGAAAAACTATTTTAATGCAAATATATCTTGGAATCTTTCAAATGAAATTGTTAATATTAATGATGATGAGGAATTAAATTTGCCAATTCAAACATTAAAAAATGATCTATCGTATTTAGAAAAAACAGTCTCGACATCAACATTTAATCAATTTAAATTTGAGTTGTCTAATGTTGTTTCAACCTATTTTGAAAGAAATATTGCATTAGCCCATAGCTTTACAAAGAATGGTGGTAAAAAATTACGTTTGGATGTCGACAGAGTTTTTGAAGAACTAAATTTGATTAAAGTTTATAAAAGTTATGGAAGGTTAATGGAGATAATTGAAGTTTACGAAGAAGATGATGGAAAAAATTATGGTTATGATGGTAATGGTGGTTATGTTGTTACTGATAGTAATAATGAAGGGGAACTTTCCACAAAAAGGTTATTAAGCTCAGAAGAAGTTAAGAATCTAATAGGCAGAAGGATAAGTAATTAGGTAAAAATAGAAAGTGTTTAGTTTTAAGTAATGAAATTTACACCGCGACTGAAATTTGACACCATCTTTTTGCTCGCTGTCCTTGTGAACCGTCAGTTTTTCCCTTTTGTGTTTATAAACAACAGATTTGTTTTGAAAACATTAAAAATAGTCAATTGATATTTATTTAATTGTGTATTATTATTGAAGTAAAAAAAGTTTATAAAATTATACACCTGTCAATTGCTAGTCTGGAAACAAATATTACTAAAATTATTCAGATCAATCATTCAATAACAGAAAACTAGTCAAAAACATACACGTTCATAATATTAGTTTGTTACCTGTAAAAATGGATAAGATTCATCAGAGGATTTCATCGACTTTTGAAGATACACCAAATAGTTCAAGTTCTTCGAGTATTTCACCTTCAGATAGTGGTAACATGAATATGAATATGAATATGCAAATGGATGTTAAAGTTAACTTAGAAATCGGGCCAACTTCAATTGATCAACATAATAATCATTTAAAAATAAAGAAATTATTAGATGATGATACTCAATACGAAGTTAATGAATCTGAAGAAACTAAATGTATAATTAATGGCAATTCGAAAATTATTGAAACTTCAGAAAATAACGAAAAAAACAACACTACTGGAAATATTAAAAATAAATCTAATGCAGGTGGAAAAATTCAAAAACCTAAAAAGAAATCAAAGAATAAGTCTAGTTTAGATAATTTGTTAGCTTCATCACTTTGGTATGTTACACAGTTAACGCCAACCGGAAGAACAAGAGACTCCAGTATTAGATACCAAAAATTAAAAGAACAAAAAATAAGGAAACAAGAGCAAGATAAAGAACAGGAACAAGAACAGACACCAGAGGAAATTGAATCTATTAGATTATTAAAAGAACGTCGTAAAGAAATAGCCAAAAAAAATTTAGAACTAAAATTAAAAAAGAAAGAAGAAAAAATGAAAGCAGCTCAACTTCGTAAACAACTAATTCTAGAGGGGAAGTTAGAACCAAAAAAGAAGCCCAGGAGCTCAATCGATAATGATAATCCAAAAAATTATTTTAGGGCTGATGGTATTAATGCATTGCTGCAAGCGACATCACATTTCGTGAATATCGGTAAAAAATTTGATGAATCCAGCAGAAGAGAGACTAAACCAGTTGAAAGGTATTCGCCAGAGGACAGAGTTAAAAAGACAAAAAATCACGATGGACGTGTTAGAAGTTTAAAAAAAAAAATGGAAGATTCAAAACCAGAAATTAAGGTTAAGAAGGAGATTGTTAGTAAGAAAATTAAGAAGACTAAAACGAAAAATTCAAAACAAACTAAAAAAGAAAAAAAAACTTCAGAAAAAGATTCAGAAAAGGAGAAAGAATTGGAATCCGAAATGGAACCTGAAGAACCACCATCTATTTGGTTTACAGATATTAAAAAAGAAGGCCATTTTCCAATCGATAAAGAAGGTTGGAGATTTTTCCAAGATTTTGTTTATGAAGAAGAAAATGATAAAAAAGTTCCAAGTAATTTAATTCAAGCGGCAGATATTATTAAAAGAAGAATCAAGCTCTATAGAACTGATAATGAACAATTTGCTTTACAAGAAGTTGAACTACATTATCCATTTTCTGATTATAAAGAAAAGTATTTGTTAGCATTAAGCAGAGATGATGTTCAATTTAATCCGTTTGATGAGATTGGAAAAATGATGGAATTAATTGCAATTGTTTATTTACCAGATAACGAAAGGATTAAAGTTATTAATGAAAAAAATCCATCTGATTGTATTGTTGGTAAGTATATCGAATCATTTGAACAAAACGATGCCACTTCATTAATAAAAATAATTGGGGAATTTAACAGTTTAATTGACGTTCTAAAAGAAAACAAGTCCATTTTAAAATTTACCAAACAAAGAAAAGATTTCCCGCTAGCTTTTATTTATGAATTATTAAACCAATGCTACACAAGATCCGTTTTACCAGATTGTAGAAAATTGAAAAGGTATAAGGCTTTCTCAAATGAAGTCTACGGAGAACTAATGCCGTCTTTTTTAACAACTGTTTATGGGAAGTGTAATTTGAATAATGACAGCTATTTTATGGATTTAGGATCAGGAGTGGGAAACTGTGTGATTCAGGCTGCTGTTGAATTTGGTTGTAAGAGTTTTGGAGTTGAAATTGTCACCAATGCATCAAATCTGGGCGATGAACAACTGAAAGAGTTTGAAAAACGTTGTGAAGTTTTGGGATTGAATCCGGGATTCGTCAAGCTTTTTTCAAGACAGTCATTTGTCAATAATCCGTCGGTGAAGGAAATCGTTGATAAATGTGATGTTATTCTAGTTAATAATTACCTATTTGATACAGACTTGAATACAAAAGTCATTGATTTGTTTCTGAACCTAAAAGTTGGTACGAAAATCATCAGTTTGAAACCAATTGTACCACCAGGATACACGATGAAATGGGATACGTGTGATTCAATTCTGAATAGGCTGAAAACGCAGAAACTCATTTATGAAGATAATTCCGTCTCATGGACGTCGAATGGAGGATTTTATTACATTACAGAAGTTATGGAGGATATTGTGGAGGATAACTTTGTTATTTTTAGAAGTAGATCCAGAAGAAGCAGGGATTTAGGATTGGATGAAAGAAGTAGAAGTTCGACACCACTGAATGCCTTCACCAATAATGTGTAGATATATTTTATTTTGTTATACTAGCGAGCCGTCTATAAGCTTGGATTTTGTATTTTGTATCTTGTATTTTGTATTTTGTATTTTGTATTTGTTTTGAAAAGAAATGTTGCTACAACCTTGTCCTTTTATTACAATCGTAATATATATATATATATCTATGTATATATGCCAGTATATTGATATCATGTTACGGTAAGCACGCACATACAATTATGTAATCTATTATTATTCAATTGGGTTGCGGCAATAAAAGTTGTTGCTCTGACACATGTCCAGTTAGGTGTTTTTCATTTTGTATTTGCAAATTCTGCGAACCACTGAGAAATTCGGGAAACAAATTCTCACTAAAGTGCATATACTGCGTAAATTAGACACCAGGATTAATTTGCACATTAGATGATCGTGTAATATTAAGTTCTATCAACGTATTTCCTTATCTTGTTTCCTATCTACTGTTCCCTGAAAACTGTAACAATCAACTCAGAATGACCAATTCCACAGAATTAGAAGTGCTTGCGTCAGAGCTAAAGTCTGCTCTTCATCAATACCCGAATTTCCCTACTGAAGGTATCTTGTTTGAAGATTTCTTACCATTATTTAGAAGTCCACAATTGTTTAATAAATTAATCATGGCGTTTAAAATGTACATCGATGAGAACTTCGACCAAACAATTGATTACATTGTTGGATTGGAATCTAGAGGATTCTTGTTTGGTCCAACGTTAGCTTTGGCATTAGATGCTGGTTTCATCCCAATCAGAAAAGCCGGCAAATTACCAGGTGAATTATATAAAGTTGCTTATACAAAAGAATACGGTAAAGATTTCTTTGAAATTCAAAAAGAATCAGTTCCAGAAGGTGCAAATGTTTTAATTGTTGATGATATTTTAGCAACTGGTGGCTCTGCTCATGCAGCTGGGGAATTGGTGCAAAAATGTAAAGGTAATATTCTTGGCTTTTGTTTTGTTATGGAATTGGATTTCTTAAACGGTAAAGATAAGTTACAAGCTGGCACTTTCACTCTTTTAAAAGGCCAACCTGAGAGCTTGAAAGAAGGTAGCCGTTAATTTCGTTAACAATTTTCTGCTTTACGTTATATTATATTTTATTATTATTACTTATTTATTTGCTAAGTTACCTAGTTATTTAGTTGCTTAGTCACTTACATACTTAGTTACTTACACACTCACTCACTTAATCGTGCTTTTCGTTTAAATATATACATCCTCTAATTAAAAAAAATAAATAAATTAGATACATACTATTTTTTCTTAAAAATGAGATTTTTACCTCTATCAACCATTTTCTTCTTCTTCAATTGTGGAATTTCACCATTTGCAGAATCAATTCTAGCATATGGATCAAAAGATCTCTTTTTCTTTGGCTTCTTCCTTTGTCTATCCTCATTGCCTGTCTCCATGATGGTTTTGGATAAATCCAGGGTAAAAATGTCTTCTTCTGGCTTAATTTTTCTCTTGTTATTATTGTGATGTTTTCGTAAGCTGATAATTTCATTAGTGTCCTCTTTAGCAGGTTGTTGAACTTCTGCTGCTGGATATTTACTATCTTGTTCTTCCATCTCTTCCGCTTTTATGTCTTCCTCTTCGTCACTCACTTCAAATTCAATGTCATTACTTATGTCATCTTTGAAAAATTCAATCACTTTTGAAACTCTTTTTTCAACATCACTTTTGCTAACATTTTTGGTTTCACCATTTTTATCATGCTCAAGTGAAAAAATTTTATTTTCTTCTTCTTTTTTACCAATAACGTATTTGTTTGAATTAATGAAATTCATAGATTTATAGACATCGTAAAATTGATTAAAATTTTCTTGTAATTTATTAACATCTTTAACATTCTTGTAAATATCCTCGTCTTCTAAAGATGTTATACCATTAATATTATTGCTACCGGAAACATCACCACTTTCGTTCATAACTAAACTTGTCAAATCAATTCCTTTTAATTCAATTAATGAATCTTTAATAACATTTGTTAATTCTTTGATACATTTTCTAATGAAAAATGAACTACCAAATTTTGAGGATTTATTGATACAATTCAAAACATTGGCTTCAGTTACAAAATCCTCGTTACCAATGCTAAATTCATTGACCAATGAAATTAAAATGAAGTCTGACATTATAAATCTTGAACTTTCATCTTCTTCTCTAGCTTTATTATCTCTCCACCTAAACAGAATTTCTAGTAATGGTCTTTGATTTAATGAAACTCCGTTACTAAAAATTAAATTTGTCCATGGTAAATCTTTATCAAAATAATTTAAATTAATCAAATTATCACTTATTTCCTTAAGCAAGGGAACAGAACCATTCGTTGAGACAACTTCATTTTTATTTCTCATAGAACTATCTTTAGGTTTAAAAGTCGAATATTCAAATCTTCTATTCGAAACCTTTCTTGATTCATATAATGCAATTTTCAATCCTTCTTTTGTCCTCAACAAATCTTTATGCATTTTAAAAAAAATTTCAATTAAAAAATGTGTATCAGCTTTTGCATAATCCATCATTTCACTACTTAATGGTCTGGTACGCCAATCAGCTAATTGCCATTTTTTGGATGTTTTAAATCTAACATATTTTTCTAATAAAAATGATAAAGAATATTTTCCCAATAAAAGTTGTTTTGATGCATGGTATGTATCGAATAATGAAACAATATATAAACCTAAATCACGCTGCAGCCAAATTATATCCATAAATGCACCGTGCAAAACTTTAATAATTGATGGATTTGTAAAGATTTCATTTAACTGAACTAAGTTGGGTCTTAAAGTTGGAGATAAAACATCAATCAAATAATCTTTTTGAGTATCTGTTGAAATTTGCATCAAAC
Organism: Kregervanrija pseudodelftensis; assembly: GCA_030580115.1. NCBI lineage: Eukaryota > Fungi > Ascomycota > Pichiomycetes > Pichiales > Pichiaceae > Kregervanrija > Kregervanrija pseudodelftensis. The sequence continues at coordinate 17,901 of JAKTSJ010000055.1, forward strand.
ATGTTAAACCATGGTAAGTTCTAAAATCGTGATGTTCTAAATCGATTGCAATTACTTTACATTTATTCAATTCAACCAACAATTCTTCTAATTGTGAAGCATCATTGATCCATTTGGCTGGCTCACTTTCATTCCATGGAATGGATTCAAAAGATTCGCTTTCTGGTAGTGCATTTAAAATCCAACCTGGGTATTCACAGTTCATAATTTCATAACTATAAGGATTATTATAATGTTTTGGGATTGAATCTGTGGATTCAATTAACTTCATTGAATCATTAAACGGAATAATTGAATTTGGTTTCGTTGTTATTAATGGTCTAAAAGGCGTAGTTTCAAAATTATTAATTGGATTTAAAAACTGATTTTGTGGTTTTAACATATTATTATTGTTTAGTGGGATAGGCCTTAAAGTTTGGCTTTTTTTGGCATCATTTTCATCGAGATATGTAAATCCATCATCGGAGTTATCATTATTTGAGTTTTGAACTTTAAATTTGATATTTTTTGCCTTATTATATTTATCTAATGAAATTTCGATGTTTTCAAATAATGAATCTAAAACAGTTGACATTATTTGAACATTTTCATCATCAAAATCGGATTTTAATTTCAGATCATTTGAATTTAAATCTGGTGCTATAGAAAGGGTTGACTGAATTATTTCATTCATTGAGTTAACTAAAGAATCATTAATTTTATCCGATGATTCTTTAATATTTGAATCAATACTATTAAAAAAATTTATATCTTTTGCATTTATTGTGGATGATAAACGAATCAAATTGACCAATTTTGGACCTAATACATCCAAAGGATTATCAGATGACTTATTTGTTTCTGACGACATCTTTTATACTAAAAAGCCTATTAATATAATTTAATCAATATTATATAAATATATAGTTTTAACGTAAAGAATGGAAAATTTAAATTTTTTTCTAACTTTTTTTTTATATTGAAAAAACATCTTTACACCAAAACAATATTTTAGTTAAAAATTCGTAGAAAAGAAATCATTTACAATTTCACGCTTTTTCTTCAGTGGCAAAAGTAGTAATTAGATTTGATTCAATAACTGTTTAACACTTGATTTTATTCTGTTTAACTTAAAATAAATATATCTATACTATAAATATGTCAGCCATGGATATTGATGAGGATTCAACTACAGTGTTAGTTACACTTAGAGAAGAAATTGAAGAAAAAGATTCAGAATTAGCATCGGTTTTTTACACAATGGAAGATTTATATGAAAGGAAATTATGGTTTCAATTGTCTGAAGTTTTATCAAAAACAGTTTTCAAAAATAACAATTCCAAATCCATTAGATTAAAATTATACGATAATTTTATTTTAACATTTAGTGAAAAAATCAATCAATTACAGCTAGTCGAATTTTTAATTAATTCATTGACAGAATGTTCCTTAGAAGATTCATTAGAATATTTAAATACTTTAAAATCTAAGATTCAAAATTTTGGTGAAAAAAAGTTAAAAAAATCAGTCGAAGAAGATATTACAGACAATGAAATAATACAATCATTAATTTTTATTGAAATTGAATCCGCAAAAATCAAGTTGGAGCTAGGTTTCGTTGATGAGTCAACAAAAATAATTGATCAATGTGCATCAAAAATCGAAAACTTGACATCATCGGTTGATAATAGAATTAATGCAAGTTATTATTTTACAAATGCCAAATTGATGAAAATCAATGGTGATTATAATTCATTTTACTATAATAGTTTATTATTTTTAGCGTGTATTAATAATTTTGATGACTTGGAAGATAAAGAAAAGATTGTCGAAGATATTTGCATCAGTGGTATTCTAGGTAATAAGATCTATAATTTTGGTGAAATTATTATGCATGAAATCTTCAAATATTTAAAAATTGATTGGTTAAAAAGATTATTATTAAGTTTGAATTCTGGTGATTTAGCTAGTTTCGAAAAAATCATTTCCTTAAATGAGGTTAATAATATTAAGGAAATTTCAACAAATATCGAATTTTTAAAACAGAAGATCTGTATCATGGCATTGATTGAGTTAGTCTTTAATAAACCTTCAAATAATAAAACAATTAGATATGCAGAATTGTTACAAAAAATACCTTTATTAAAGAACAATGATGAAATTGAACATTTAACAATGAAATGTTTAAGTTTAGGATTAATCAAAGGATTGATTAATCAAGTTTTGGAAGAAATTGAAATTAGTTGGATACAACCTAGAACAATGACAAGCGAGCAAATCGTTAGTATGAAGGATCAATTAAGCGTTTGGAGTGATAAGGTTGCTGATTTAGATGGCTATATGAGAGATTCAGGTAAAGAATTATGGGTTTAATCATGTATCTATGTATAATATAAGTAATATAAATATGTATTAAATCAAAGTAGATTAATTTCGAAAGAGTAAGAAGTATGAAAAAAAAAAATATAAAAATTATTGGCGGTGAAAATTAATTGGGGGAAAAATAAAGTAATTTCAAATTGAGGGCAATTAATTTAATCAATTTGGAGTTGCATTGTTGTACTATTCAGATTCTTATATTTTAATTTACTTTATTATACTATATATTTGTTTCGAACTTGAACAAACTAGTACGCTCGAGGAGAATTTAATCTTTACAATTATTGACACCACACATTAAAAAAAAATAACTATTATATCACACTTTATAATATCAAAACTTATAAAAGAAAAAAAGAGCACAGAAACACACAGAAACCTACGGACACAGGACAAGCAAAACATTAAAAACAAATAGATAATGAAAGGCCCAAACGGAAAATCAGTATTGGCAAATAGAGCAACCATATCTATAAGCCCGACAATATACGACAGAAGAGCTTTGGACTGTACGGAAGACAAAGCATTGGTTAATTCTCTTAATCATTTAACGTTTTTAACATCATCTTCAATTAAAGTTAGAGAGGCAATGATTCAAGACGGTGCAATAGAAAGATTAGTTGGTATACTTTATGGATGTCAAGACCCCAAGACTAATTTAGAATCTGCGTTATTTGCTTGGAAATGGGTTTTATCTTTACAATGCTTGGTTCTAGCAGGTACGAGAGGAAGTGAAAAAATGAGAAAAAAATTAGTGGATGCTGGTATTGTTCCTGTTTTAGCAACAATATTAGACAATCATTTCTTAACAAAGAAAAACTCTGTTAGAAACACGTCAAACCCGATAATGTCAAGATCAGGGTTTGGTAATAGTGATAATGATAATGAAAATGAACATGCACATGCACAGGAACATGAACATGATAATGAAATTGAGAATGAAAATGATAACGAAAATGATAACGATAATGACTCAACAAGTAATGGTGGATCCATAATTAACAACAACAGCAATATCAATCATCTTAATAATAATAACAATAATCATAATAACAATAATAGCAATTCAACATCTAATAGTTCGCCTTCATTAGCTAACATACTGGTTAATGAAAATAATAACCTAGCCAGCGATGATTTTGTTACTGAAGCTTTAGATGGAAATATCAATTCAGATATTGATTTTTCAAATGTAATTATTAATGATGAATTATCAGATAATAGAATTAATAATGTGTTTAGGCAGGTTAGAAATTTAGTTGATCAAGCAAACCAGACAATTTTAGAAGCTGAGGCTGAAATCGAAAAGCACGAGAAAAATAAAAGTACTAGCAAACCATTGAATAATTCTTCGCCGAACCTATTAAACGATGAATGCATAAGTTTACTAAAAAAAATTGAATTTGTCCAATTTTTAGACCTAATTAACACTTCAAATGACTCTTCATCAATTACTCATGAATTAACAAATAATTTTAAGGATTTAATCGATGATCCATTAATTGGTCGTGATTTAGTATTCAAAAATGAAATTTCAAATATTTTGAATATCAATTCAAAAAATTCAAATGACTTATCATTTTACAAAAATTTTGAAGAAGTGGGTAGTTATAATGTTCCAAGAAGTTTTGAAAATGGGTTAATTTTGCCGACCAATGATGATGTTATTTGGTCTTTACAACTTTTAGCATTTATTTCAAAATACACATATTTAAGGTACAATCTTTCGAGTGTCTATGTTATAAATGGATTATCATTTAGAAGTAGAAATACTCCACCACCATTAGAAAATGATTCAACAAGTTTAGATATTGATGATTTAATGACTGATTATAATGATGAACTACTAATTGAAAGCTTTAAAATTCAACATCCAACTGAATTAACAGAAGATTTAATTGCTCATAGAACAACAATTAAAAACAATAATAATATTACTAATAGTAATAGTAACGGACTAGTTGATCATGAAAAGAAACTTAGACTGAATAAGTTAAATAAACTTCAAAATAATAGAAATAATTTCAATTTGGTTGAGGATTATTTTAAACTATTGAACGTAAAGGACTCAATAACCAAGGCAACACTATATGAAAAATTATCATTAAAAATTAGCAGATTAAAACGAAAAGAATATGGCAAATTAAGACTAAAAAATAAAAAAATTTACGAACTTAAATTAGTTAACTATTCAAAGAATTGGAATTATGATGAATCATGGGATGAATTAGAAACTCCTGTTCAATTATCTAACTGTTTGGATAAAGAGATTCAACCATTTTTAAATTTAAATATTTTTCCATTGGTTGAAAGATTTACAGTTAAAGGTTGGTTCCCTGATGATGTCTGCTATTGGGCATCAGTTGTTGTTAGAAATGCAAATCGTAAAGATGAAAGAATGGGTGGCAGAAGGCAATGCGCAAACTTCAACTGCGGAAAATGGGAAGATAGGCCGAAGCAATTTTCAAAATGCAGACGATGTAAGCGTGCAAAGTATTGTTCAAGAGAATGCCAAACGAAAGCTTGGATTTTTCATAAACATTGGTGTATTCCGGCACCAGCGACAAGCTCAAGTTCAAACGGGAATTCGTCTACTGGTCCAGCAACTGCAAATACCGAAAACTTGTCATCAGATGTTTTGAGCGATAGTTTACGAGGTCAAAATATTGTGAATCCAATTCCACATGACCTTCATAACAACCAAAACATCAGCCAGCCACCACAGCAACAGCATGATAATCATTTGCACCATCATCATCATCATCATCGATAATTAGTATGGTCTTATATTTGGAGCAGGATTTCAGATATTTTATAAATATATATTCATTTATTTACTTATTTATTTATTTATTTATTTATTTTCTTATAGCGCATACTTTATAACAATTTAATTTAAATGAACTTTTTACAATTGAAACAAATAATTATTGCTAATGGAATATATTTTGAAAAACAAAATAAAAAATTATACAATTTTAAGCCAATAATCTCGTTTCTATTTTATAAACTAAATTCATAGTTTGCTCCATAAAAGTTAATGTTAGAACAGTGTGTGGGGCAATTCTTAAAATTTGAGCTCCAAAACCTTTATATAAAGCAAAAATACCTTCCGACTTAACAGTTTTAATAAGACAATCTAATGGTCCGCTGTATAAATCACCCCTTTGATTATAAACTCTTGTTAAAAGAACATCCCATGGATTCATAACTATACCAACACCAAAACCTGCAATAACGGATGCGCTTAAATGCAGAGATGGTCCTTCACCAAGATATCCGGACTTCAATAGTTCTTGTTTTGCAAAATTATAAATTGGTAGTTGGGCTGCAGAACCAGCACCAGTTCTTAAGATTGCGGCATCAACACCACGGAATAAACCTTTAATACCTTCCTTTTTAAAAATTGACGATAGACCTTGCCATGTGGAAGTATAGTGAGTTTGCTCACCAATTTTGATTTTATCTGAATATGATTGCATTCTGGTTTTAATTAAATACATTGGTGATCCCACAACCGCACCTGCCATACCCGAAACTGCACCTGCCACAATATTAATCGGAATATTCTGCACTTTATGTGGATCAGCATTTGGATAAAATATGGAATTTATAGAATTACGTGCAGGTTCATATAGTCCCAATCTACATCCATTAAGACCTAATTGATAAATATATGCACAAACAAGACCTTTTTGAATACCTCTTATACCTTCATTTTTGAAAATAAGTGCTAACGCTTGAAATGGATTTTTATAGATTTTAGGGACTTTTGCACCAGAAAGTTCACCTTGTAATTGCATTCTAGTTTTAACTAATTCAATGGGATTTGTAAATGTGACAGCACCACAAGCGGCCAAACCACCTGCAATAAATCCACCCACTGTGGAAATCTTCTGTGAAGACGACTTTTCTTCGGGCATTATTCGATAAGATTATATTATGGAAATGAACGGATTTTCAGAAACAAGAAAAAAAATGTAAATGCCAATATAAGTTAACCTATTGAATGATATATACCAAGTCCGTATACTGAAATATACCAGAATCCTCAAACTCGAAGGAAGAAAGGTGTCCATCTTGAAATGTGAATCGACAACCGATCGCACCTCGGCAACAGTTGAACAATTTGAGACATTTATCTGTTGCCTGAACCGGAGATACAAGATTGCAGAGTGGAAAAAAAAATAAAACGCGAAAAAAAAAAAAACCTGTCCATAAATAAGTTTCTTTTTACTTGCGGTTCCTTTAAAACTTTGCACGTATACCATTTAATCTGTACTTGACGTCTTTTAAAACCTTTGACTCTGGATTCCAGTCTTCAAATTCTTTAAACACAAGTTCAACCTCTTCTTTTCCATCAGGAACACGTTTGATTACTTCAAAGAATAATCCTCGAGCACACCATGGTAAATTGTATGGATTTGATCCGGCTCCAAGTTTTTTAATATCAAATGGTTTGAATCTCACTGGTTGTTCAATTACCAGTGAAGAACTTTCTGTTTTTAACGTGAAGTCTAATGCTAGTTTATAAACATTCGAATCGTTATAGATTCTTGAATGTCCACCACCAGTTATCGGACCAGCTAGTGCATAACTAATCTCTTTAATGACATCATGATCACTAAAACCAATATTTTGTAAATAACATGACAATTTAATTATTCTTGAAACAAAATCAGGCGTGTGTGTAGAACCATCTATATAGACAGCTTTAAATAAATTCGGATGCTGAACATGAGATGCTATTGAAGAATATAACGGAACTAACTGATCATCAATTGAACCAACATAAGTTATTTTAACATTGTGTCTCACCAAATTCCTGATACTTTCCAGGTATTTTCGACTTTGTAAACTTTCAAAATTTTGAAACTGAAATAATTCCAATAATGATTCATTTTCAATTGCTGAATACGCTCTAATAAAAAATGATTGATCCATACCCGAAAATGGTCCATTATTAATTCCAGCCATACCCAATATACCAATTTTTTTATCTTCATCAATAATACCGTATTCTAATAATTTGGATATCAAAATAACACTAACAGGTGTCCCTTGCGAATGAGCGCAAACAAATATAAAATCTGCCTTTTTAATATCAGATGCTGAATTCTTTAAAATATCAAAAAAAAAATCAACTCTATCGAATATTTTACCCTCTTTTTCTAAAGCAATTTTTTGGATTTCAATATTCATGCTATTTTCTTTAGCCCACTGCAAAATTGAATTTTCGGCAACTTGTGCAAATTTCATTGAGGTACCTGTGGGTTCGCCAATAATAGGACGAATCATTCTTGTTGGGAAAAATCCATGAACGCCAATAATAAGTACCCTTTTGAACATTGTTGGCTCTAGTTTTCTATATAAATGTAACTCTTTATCAACGCCATAACCAAACATTGCTTTGACTTTTTTGTACCCATTATAAAACATTGTATGCGTGCCAAAAAAAGGTAATGTTTCCTCTATTCTGGGTACAATAATATTTGGCCTGTTAACTAAATTCAATTTACTAGTTTTTTTAGGAACTGACTTATTTGGATTTGAATTTAGATTTGTATTTGGAATGGAACTTGAACCTATATTCACATTCTTATCCTCTGATTTAGAAACTTCTGACTTAATAACATCCGGTGATGCTGTTTTATCAATATATTTATCTGAAATAACATTAGACGGATTTGAACCCGTGGTAGTAGCATTATGCGTTAGTTTTGAAGACCAAAATGACCAAGAATATGATCTATCTCTATTTTCAAAAATTCGTTCCTCACCGTCTATTACCACAGTTTTAATTTTATCCGAATCTGATTTCGGCTGATCTTTTGGTATTTCACTTGCATCGTTTATTTCATTAGTTGCTATTTTTGAAGGTGAAGGATCATTTATAGCGCTGTCATCATTTGGAATATCTGCTGAATTCCAAAAAGCCCAAGAGCTTTTCCTTCTTGCATTTGTAGTTGTATTATTTGGGAGACCTTCATTCACGGCTGTATCTTCCTCTGTGGTGAAAACTTGACTGCTCATTTTCCTTATCGGTTTATTGGCAGAGTTAGCAACATCGGTTTCAGTTTCCATTGGCTCATTACTAGTTTGTCCTTCTTTTAAATTTTTTATGTTCTTTTGTAGATCTTTGTCGTCAATCATTAGCTTTCTTCTTAGAATCTTTCTATAGTTTAATGCTAATTTATTTGATAATTTTGTAATAATATTCGTACGAAAATTCATGCACAACAATAAATGGTAATGAATTAATAGAAAACAAATCTTCCTTAAAAAATGAATATTTCCTAACAAAGAAAAGCATGTACTTTAATTGATTAGATTCCTTTGTAATTACCAAAATAAAAAAAAAGCATATGAAAAGTTGACAAGTCGATTCATATTTATAGAATGGCATAATCTGAAGATTGCCTTTCCTGGTGCTGACATTTTTTATGGGTGTACGGGTGTATATTTAAATTGTTGTACGAGGATAAGAAAATTTAGTATTGACGCGTTGTTAACGGAATATTATTCAAGTGTTCGTGTTTGTTCAAGCATAGAAAGCTATAAACGTATATATTTGGTCAATGACAGTCGGTACAAAAAGAGCAATTACCGATTTCTTCACAGTTGTTAAGAAGCAAAAAACGACGTTGGTTAAGAAGAGTAATGAAAGTATTCGGTCTATACAACAGGAGGTTCCCAAATTATCGAATGTTGTGAAATTTAATAAACACAAATGGATTGATTCCTTAAATACTGAGCAGAAAGAACTGTTGCAGCTAGAAATTTCCACGATGGAAGATTCATGGTTGTCAGTCTTATATCAAGAGTTGACAAAACCATATTTTTTAGACCTGAAAAGATTTTTAAAGCAAGAATGGTCATCAGGTAAAGATATTTTTCCTCCGAAAGAAGATATTTATTCCTGGACAAGGCTCACACCAATTTCCAAGGTTAAAGTGTTAATATTGGGGCAAGATCCGTATCATAATTTCAACCAAGCGCATGGCCTAGCGTTTTCCGTTAAGGATCCTAAAATCAGAGTTCCACCATCTTTGGTGAATATTTATAAATGTTTACATAAGGAATATTCAGATTTTGAAATTCCTAAAAGTGGGGATTTAACAAAATGGTCGAAGGAAGGTGTTTTATTATTAAATACTTGTTTAACAGTCAGAGCTCACAATGCAAATTCTCATTCAAATAAGGGCTGGGAAACTTTCACAATGTCTGTCGTCAAGAAGCTGATAGAATTTAAAAACAATCAATTGAATCAAGGTTTGGTTATCATTGCATGGGGTTCTCCAGCTCAAAAGACAATTTTGAAAGCTGGTAAAATTGATTGGGATAAAAATCTGTTTTTAAAATCCGTTCATCCGTCACCACTGAGCGCTTCAAGGGGATTCTTTGATTCAAGACACTTCATACAATGTAATAACTGGCTGTATAAACACTACGGTCCAAGTGGTTTAATCGACTGGACATTAGTTGATGGAAACGTCATTCATGACATTGAGAAACTTCAGAAAAATGGCGAAGCTGAGAAACTAGTAGACGGTGATAAGGAAGAAGAAGTCGGGGGATCTGTTGAAACCGCTGAAACTGCTGAAACTGAAAAACTCCAAGATTCACTTAAAGAGAAAGAAATAGACGACCTCAAAATTGTGCCATCTTAGTGTAGAACCAGTCGATAGACGTTTAAATATTATAATCTAAAACAATCACATAAAATTCAAACCAATTGCCGTAACATCAAATCGGATCTTATTTTTTTTTCTTTTTGGTGCTTCTATTACTTGTCTGTCTTTGTAACAGTAGACTCACACGAATAATAGTGACACTCAGATTTTATCCATTTTCCAGAATCTTTCCGAAAACTTCTGTCAAAATTTTCACCAATGTGCGAAACCTGTCAAGCGGCGATCCTCTGCCACTCGTTTCCATACAGCAATTGTTAAACTTTTCTTTGGTTGGTGTATCAAAGCTCCACTTTTTTGATATCTACAAAGTGTTTTGCTTGTTTGTTTCGAACGAACAGAGAATTGTTAAAATGAAATTAGAACATCCAGTGGCCTCTTCTTAAAAAATTTCAACCTTTAGTGTAGCGTAATGTCACATATCTGTGGCTATTATTTGACGATGTACTTGAATTTGTGTAAAATTCCATCCTAAAGAACAAAAGTAGCCAACTAAGTGATCACATATTTTACAGCAGGCAAAGCCATTCATAGAGGCTTTTATTGTTGCTCGCAGGGCTTGGCCAATGTAAGCATTTCATAAGTTAATAAATGATACTTCGATAATCTTATAATAATCTACTTGTTGTGAAGAAATTTGTACGGTAAACTTAGACAACCAGCCCAAGCAAGTCTTCTGAAACTGACGACTGCATAACACTTACTAGCCCTACACTCTGAACTCCAGTTCTAATGGTAACAGTCGAATGCTCAAAACGTCTGGTTGTACACCTGTTTGTTACCTGAATAATTATCAGCAGACCGCAGTAAGTTGCTGCGCCTTGAATTTCAATGTTTTTTGTTCGAATTTCCATTTTCTGCCGCAAACATAAAATTTATTTCCATTTTGGTCATATTAATTATAATGACGATTGCTGGATGTCAACATCATATGTTTGTTATAAGGACTCATGTTTCTGTTGTAAAAAAAATTAGGTTTTTACCAATGCAACTGTTTGAAATGTTCTTTTTTTTTTTTTTTGTTGTCTTCTTTAATCAAGTTTTCGTACTTTCTCTTACCCCAAATAAGTATATCCAATTGATAAAATGTTGAAATCTGGTAGAGCTGTATTCTCCATATTATCCACGCTTCTAGTCTTGGGTGCTACATTGTTGTTATTTCTATCGATTTTGACAGGTGGTGTTGAAAAATCCATTCTAAGAAGATTTTACTGGTTACAAACAGATTGTGGGCAATATCCAGGTGCACCATTTGATGGACAATGTAGATGGACAAACTACGGTCTATGTGCCGTTGAAGGCGACCACAATGTGAATTGTACAGATTCGGTTGCAGCATACCCATTGTCACCGAGCAGAAATTTTGATAGTGACGAAGGATTACCTTCTGCTTTCATAAACAACAGCAACTACTATTATTATACAAGTAGAATTGGGTATGGTTTCCAATTGGTTGGTCTTGCATTTTTGGTTCTCTCTTGGATTCCATTATTTGTCCTGTTTTTTTCAAACAAGAGCTTGAAGATTGTCAAACCAATTTTCTGGGCAACTTATGCAACTGCACTATTGTTTATCATTCCTGCCATTTGTTTATCAACCGCCAGTTATGTCAAAGGCAGAAATGCGTTCAGAAATGACGGTGCTTCTTCTCGCGTTGGTGTTAAATCCTTTGCAGTCGCTTGGGCCTGTATTGCGTGTTTATTATTTGCCATACCATTCATTGTTCTAGCAGGAAAAGAGTTAACGGGCTCATTTTTCCCTCATCGTCGTCATGCTGATGGTACTGGTGGCAGGTTTTCCCGCCATAATAGAAATTATCGTACAACTGGGTGGTTCAAGAGAAACGATATTGCACCAAGAGAACAAATTATTCAAGATTCAAATGCTACAGGTTATGATTCTCAATTCAGTCCAAACGTAGCATCAACTGCTGACACAGCTGTTGCAGGTAACAATGACGTTCATTTCGTTAAAGTTACTCCACAACCGGAAGTTGCAGGTCCAGCCACTGCTGTTGGTGATCATCCTGCAGATGAGAATCTCTACGGCTCTAAACAGTAATTAATAATAAATTAAAATTGATACCCATTTATCTTTACTTTTATTTCTTTTGTTCAATTTTAAATTTTGAAAAGTTTTTATTAAAATAAGACTTATTCAAAATCGTTCAAGTTTTGTCACTATTATTTAATTTTTTAGTTTTTTAATCTTTGTTTTTATATATTTTTTTCTGCTGGTTTAGCTTTATTATAAAAAATTAATTGTTCATTTTTGTCATAATTATTTCCTGTTTAGCTTTATTTTCATTAAAATATATGTTATATCATATATATTTTGTTTTGAAAAATATTTACATAAACTATAAAACCATACTATACTATAATTAACACCATACTTTATACAAATTTTTTAATGTGTTAAATGGATTGGTTTGCCCGCTTCCCATTCTTTTAAGGCATTTTTAATATTATAACAATATTTTAATCTTATGGTAGCCAAAGCTGCACCGTCATAGTCTTTTTTTTGAAATAATTCATTTAACGTTTCACATAATTTTTCAATTTTAGTGTTATTCTCATTTTTCATACTATCTAACTCTTTTTCATTCATAATATTTTCTAGTCTTTCATGAATTTCCATCATTTCCAACAACATTGCCTTATCTTGAAACTGTAATTTTTTACCAACTTCATCGTTTGCTAAATCAATATTTGAATTCAACTTTAAAATATATTGGGAACGTTTCAATGGATCTGATAACGTTTCATATGCTTTATTAATAAATGATGAACTAATTTCCCCCATTTTTTCTGCACTTTCTATTTTTTGGTTTTTATTTAATTCATTCTTCAAATCTGGATGATTTGTACTTTGTAATAATCTGTATTCCTTGCGCAGTTTTTTAAAATCAATATTGAAGGTACTTGCCGGAGGAGGACCACTAGGAAATGTTTTAGGAAATAATTTATAGTAGTTAACCTTCTGTGAATTATTTGATATGAATCTAATGGATTGTTTGGTATTGAATGTAAGTTTGCTCATATCTTTTATCGTTTTGATATATATCTATCTGTATAATTGCCGCTTTCTTAAAGAAAGAGATCATGTATTTACAGAGTTAAATAGGAGTATACCCGAAAAAAAACTTATCAGAACGGACATAAATGGTTACCTCCTTTTTCTATCATAATTTCTACAATTAACTTTTTTGGATATTGGCAAATCAGCAATCCAAATCTATTCATCAATTGTCTTTATGGTCGACAACATCGCAGATGATGCCATAGTTTATTCATACCAATGGAAACAGTAAATAAGAGACAATTGCTGTTCCAAGAAACCCGTGCACCAAAAAACAGACAAGAATTAATGAGGGGAATCAAGAGAGAAAAAATAACGAAACAAAACGAAGACATTATAAATTACTAGCTGCTTTCACCCTTCTATTCTAAAATAAATACACAGAACAAATAATATATATACAATGGCTGGTCATTTTGGTAGACACTGTAAGTATTATAATGATTCAGCTGGAGATTTTAAATAACTAATGGGATATAACTTTAGATTTGTTCATATACTAACATTTTTTGTTTTTATTTTTTGTGTCATGTTAACGAGTATATCGAAATATAATGGTTGAATATAAGAAGTAGACAGCTATAAAGTAATCAACTGTTCTATAAAATGTTAAATTCTATTCAAATGAGCAAAATATAATTAGATGTGATAACAAAGTCTCCTTACTTCTATGCCATTATTTTTTAATATTCTTTAAAACATTACAATAAAAACTAAACCATCTTTTTTCAAGTATTAAGAGCTGATAAAGAAGTTGAAAAGTTCAGTGATTTCAGAGAAAATCTAATTAGATATTATAAATGTAACTTAAAGTCTGCTGGTTTTGCCGTTTTATTTTTAGGTGCAATTCCTATTGCTTTAACATATGTTGGTTATAAATATCAAACAGTTAATAAGGTTGGTGCCAGAAGAGATACTTCAGTTTTTGAAAAACAAAACAACTGGGTTCCAAGAACCTAAATAATTTAATAGATTTTTGTTGGTTTTATTGGTTATTAGTGTCTATTTCTACTATTTATTTATTTATTCCTCATTTTTTATATAATTTAAGTATTAGTATTATTCTACAATATTGTAAATAAATTAATCGTGAAACTAAAAAATTAATTATAAAAATAATATTTATAATAAAAAAGGAAAATTAAGAAAGCAATAAAATTACTAGGTTTGAAAGATAAAGGTAAAGCTTCACTCTTTCAAATCTCAGTATGAATATAAAAAAAAATAAAAAAGATAGAAACATAGGATGCTATACATTCAACACATGAAATGCAATTCATTAGCCAACAATGAAATATTAAATTATAAAATATAAATCAAGACCATTAAAGATCATTATCCATAATATTTTTACCTTCTCTATTAACTTTTTTAGCCCATTGTCTAGCCAGTATAGACACTTTCATAAATTTTTTGGATGCATATTTTTTAAAAAACTCTTCATGAATAATTGGACTAATCAAATAATCTATTAGCATTTCACAAATTTCTTTCAAGTCAGTTTCACGATATCCACCACTATAATGAATTAAATTGCCGTTCCAGTCAAATTTACCAACCATTTTTCTAGAAACATACATTGCAGCTGCTGCACATAGTGACGGTAAATATCCTATGAATTTATGATCAATAACCGTTATTTCAAGTAAGTATTTACCAATTGTTCTAGTATTAACATCATAGTCATCAGCTTTAGAAATTCTTCTCAAAAAATTCATTGGATTCGGATAGCTCATATTAAAGTTTAAAATCTCCAATATGAATCTTTCAGCTCCTAAAATTTCTTCTTCAGTAAAAGCACCATCTGTAACATAAGCATAATTTTTAATAGACGGTGAATAAACTTCCTCATATTTGGCAGCAATAAATAATGCACCCGTTGCTAATAATTGCAATCTATCAACTTGAACAGGCTCTTTTGACATAAATCTGTCCATTATATTAATTGATAAATATAATGTTTCAGGTAATAGTCTAAATTTCAAATGAACTTCAACCATCCAATCGACCAAAATTGATCTCATCTTTGGCCTTAGTTGTCTTTGTAAATGTAAATAATTTGGATCTGGTAAAGTTTTCAATTCTAATTCATGTAAATAATCAAATATATCATTAACATATTCGCTAACCATCAGTGGATCGTCAAAATCTCCAGAATCTAAATCATCCCATGAATAGTCAATGTCAACTCGAGCCTTTTTCAATTCTTGATTTTTCGATTGTTCAAGCAATTCCGTACTAGCATCTGATGCTTGCCTTTTTAAAGACATTCTTCTATTTTCATCTTGTAGTTGTTCATTTGTTTTTTCATTCATTGAAATTACGGACTGATATATATCTTCACCGTCATTTTGATTATCATTATCATTATCGTTATTTGTTTGTTCATTCTCTTTGCTTTGTAGTAGTTCTTGATCTGAATTTGTATTTTCGATACTGATAAGTTTGTTGTCATCTTCAATTAATATTTGATTATCAGCTTTTATTCTAATTTGTTTATTTACCTGAATATTGGAATTATTTTCGTGTGTTACAGTGTTTGTTAAAAATGGTGAAGCCATTCCCATCGATGATGAAGCTTGTAGTTGAGTTGGTTGCGATTGATTATTTTTCTGTCTAAATTGATTATTGCCATTATTTAAATCAGTTAATGCAGATCGATTTTTTGTTATCGATGATTTACCTTTTGTTTCTAGTATATTGTTATTAATTTTAGGTCTAGATGGATTCTGAACGAGATTTTCATCATCTGTTTGCATTTGCGAAAGTTCCTGTAAAATAAGTAAGTGTTAGTTAAAGTAATTAATAAATCATAGATCATAAATGAATATAAAAAAACAATTTAATGTTTCAAATACATACCCTTGACATTATTAGTTGTGTGTATGTGTCTTTGTGGGTTTGTGAGAAAAGTGATTGGGTATATTAATATTTGCGAGTTATTAAATATTTAAACTAACAGTTTCTGAAGTTGGCGGATATCAAAAGATGGTATACTGTGTTGATGGATGTCTAAAAGAATTAATCTATGTATATTTTAGTTGATGAACGGTATGTCTATAAGGAGAATGAAATTGACAGTACAGGAATAATAAAAATATCTAACTCTATCTATCTTCAACTATAATGGATATTTATCTTCTAAAGTTTTAATAGTATCAAATATGCAGAATCTTATAGAGTAGTGAGTTCCCAGTTAGTTTAAAGAGCAGAGTGGTTTACAGAAAAAGGACCAGGAGCTTTTTGTCTTTTTGCGTTTTGGGAAATTTTTCTTTCTCTTGTTTTGGTGTTGGGGTTGCCGGATTGGGCAGTTTGTAAACAGACTCTGTTACATGTTTTTCTCACATTATCTAAACTATTATCTAAACTGTCTAATTAACTAAATTACTTAAATCCCATCTGAGACTCATATTGTTCAACCTCGTATGCCGTCAAGCGGTCCTTTTCTTGCCAGTTGACATTCAAACTGCTAGAATACCGCCTGTTGAAAATATCTGAACAATTAATTGTTTCAATAGGTCCAAACACGTCATTGGGATTGATCTTCATCTGTTTCTTTAACTGTTTCTGTAGATAATCGGGGTTACCCCAGTCAGCCAGTTTAGAATCTGTACCTTCGTCTTCAATGTCTGACAAAATTTCAGGTAAAATATTGCCTGTTGATTGTTTTTTATTAATTTTCGTTTTATCTGTGATTTTAGAGTTTGAAACCACTGGTTTCAAATCAAGTGTCGTTTTAACATGAGAAGGTACCTGGCTAAGTTGGTAGTTAAGGCGTGTATGGTTAGCTGGCATCGTTTTCAACGTCTTTCTATCCCTTTCAGTCTTTAATTTTTTCAAATTTAGCATGTTTTCCGAAACTTTCTTCCTCTTCTCCATTGATTTTAACAAAAGAGAAGACGGTGAAGTTTTATCTTCTTCAGCTGTATTAAAGTAGTTTTGTTGATAAAATATTTCAGCATCAGTTGTTGGCCTTAAGCTCTGTTTAGTTAATGGAAGTTTCTTTTTGTGGCTTGGAGTTAATGGCCTATTCTCCAATCTGTTCGAATTTGTAAATGTTAGTTTAGTGAAATTTGGTTTTTCATTCCGTTTCTCAGGTGATGGATGAGAAGATTGTACAGATACAGATTCAGCGGCTAAATTCAGTGGTTTTAGAAGATTACTCTTTTGATAAGCGTCTTCTGAACGAATTGGTGAGCCATTTTCTAGCGTTCTCTTATTACTCGCTTCCGTAGGTTTCATCAATCTTGATAGTAAATCTTTCTTTGCCGCTAGTGGTAAAGTTGGTGACACATTCAGTTTGACAGAATGTTTTTTAGGAATACCTCTATTAATCTTAATAGTTGGTTCAGCGCTACTTTGATTTGTTGGTGATTGATAGAAATCTAGCGAAGGGAGTTGTAAAGTAAATTTATCCTTGGCCTTACTCACAGTTGAGACGGATATATCTTCCCTAAAAATGGATGCTCCCACATCTCCCTCAACTAGAGACTTTGTTGATCTTGCGGAAAGTCTCTTTCGATTAAGTGGGGTCCTATTATTTAAATCTATTTTTTTACTTATTCTTTTGTGGAGAGATTTCCGAATCGATTTTTTCTTGTTAGAATTTAAAGTTAACGGCTCTCTGGAAGGCATTTCGGCAAACTTAATAGGTGATTTTTGCTTCACTTCCTTATTTTGTTCGTGGCTTTTGAATGATAAATTTATTTCCGCCAGTTCAATTTTCTCTAATTTACCCAATTCAATGCTTAAATCATCATCTGAGCCATTTAATATTAATTGATCACTACCTTCTTCAATCATTTTTGATAACTCTCTGATTTCTTCTTCTGGTGATTTGTGTTGTTTTTGTTCTAAAGGTTTAGATAAAATATGCGTAATATCTTCCAATTTACTAGGAGATTCTCTCTGGGCGTAATCTTCAGTCTTATGTTCTTCCGAAGATACACTTGCAGTTGTAAGTTTCAGTAAAGATTTGGCGGCAAAAGATTTTCTGATGTTACGACTAATTGCTTCAAAAGAACTATTATTATCACTTTCACCTTCAAAAACTTCTTTGTTATCCAATGATTTAGATGCAGTGTTATCGCTAATTGGTGATCCTGGCTTTTCTTCCAGAATAATTTCATCCTTTTCTTTTTCAGAAAAAGAATCGGTAGCAAATTTTTCATTTAATTCAACCTCTAATTTTTCGATATCTGTCATTTCAATAACACTGGTGCTCTTAGTCTCAGTTCCAGTTGGAACTGAGTTTAAAACTAAAGAAGTTGTGCTTCTAATCAAATCCAACTCTCTAGATTTAATTTTTCTGATGGGAGATGACGATCTTTCTCTAATTCTTCTAGGTGACCTAATCAATAAAGTAGACGTATCGGAATCCTCCTCAATGGTAAGTCTTCTTTCATTTAAGTGTACGTCTTCGCCGACGTTTGTATTTGGTTCCTCTGATTTCAGTTCTTCTTCTTGAGATTCTAATTTATCATTTAATAAAATATCATTCATAGTTTCATTTATCCATTCAATTTTTTCCATCATTGATAGAGCAAGCTGCTCCAGTGTAGACTCAGCGAGTTTATCTTCAATATAAACCTCCGTGGTAATCCACTTCGCAAACCCAGGAATATTAGCAGGAGATTGTCTTTGTGAATGTTTCGATTTGGCAAAACCTGCCGCTTTAATTCCTAACATATCTTATAAAAAATCTATGTGGTTTTAGTAGACTCAGTTCTTTGTGGTAAGAATTTCTTGTAAACTTGTTTTGTTTCTGATGTTAACTTTTGAATTCAAACCGCGTTTTTTTTTTACAGACTGTAAGTATTTCACTTATAACTTTAGAATATGAAGGCAGTTTCACTTAATTGTTACTACACATTTTCATAAAAACTTAGTTACTGAGCTGAGGATACTTAAATTAAGGGATAGTGAATTATTAGCTTAAAAAATTGTTTACTATTCTTGTATGTCGGACCTACAACCCGCAATTCGATGAGACATCACTTTTCGATTCAAAAACAGGCCTTAACATTTTTAGGAACACAAATTATTTTTGATATTTTCTGTTTTCTTTCATAACCTTAACAGCACTTTTAAAACTACACTATGTACCACCTATTTTCCAAAAAAAAACCTTTGAATTGATTAATCTTAGACAAGGTATATCTACAATAAGTGAATCCGTGCACCTAAAAAAATATTTGGAAAATTTTCTTCATGATTTTTAACCTTTCTTATTATTTTAATATCTTTTGTAATTAGGTTCTCTTGTTCAGCATTTTAGATTAAGTTATTTAAACCTGAGATGTCGTCTAGTTTAAAGTCAAAGTATAGTACCAATACTAACTCTGACATTTTGGTCAAGTTTGACGAGATTCTTACAAAGTTGGATAAAAACAGTAATGATATTACTCCGGGTTCTCAGCCAGATATAAAAGATCTTTCAATTTTTTTGAATAATACTTACAATATTACATCTTTGGTTCAAATATTTTCATATAGTTCTACAGTTAATGATCATGCAAATCTAACTTCAATAATGAATAAACTAACGAAAGTTATAAAATTCACAAGTCCAATATTGGAACTCCACAAAGAAATAAAAATTTTAATTGAAGAGTTGATTTCAAATTTTAATATTAAAGTTATTTATAGATGTTTGAACAATAATAGAGGTAATATTACTACATCTGCATTGAGATTATTGACTGCAATTGTGACATTTAATAATGGTACTTTTGTTGATCCATTTTTGGAAAATTTTGATTTAAGTTTAAAAGTTTTACCTCAACTGATGGTTCCAACTAAACTGGAAATTTCAGATTCTGGAAAATGTAAATCCAAACTTTCAATCAGATCTAATATGTCATATTTTTGGATTTCATTGTGTTCGTATGCATCTCCATTGACTAGAAATGATCTATTAACTACAAATAAAAAGCTAGTCTCAAATTGGTTCAAGTATGTTTTGATTTATGATAGTACTCAGACAAATTTGAATCTTATTAAATTTTTAGACAAGAAGATTCTCATGGAACCAGCATATAAAAAAATGACGAAATGTAAAATTTTAGGTGATTGGAGTTTAATGAAAATTGTTGAATTATATAAAAATGATGATATTCAAGACATTTTACATGAATTTCTAATCAAGTTGGCTACCGATGAAGAGCATGGTTTAGTATACCATGACAACAAAACTTGGTTTACAGATTTATCATCCTATAATGGTTCAACTAATAATGGTGTTACCGTTGCCATTGGTGAGAGAAAATTTAAACTATATAATAAAATGATTTACAATATGTTAACCAACTTGTCACCTTGGGCTGATATAAAGCAGATGGATCTAGTTGTTGCGATTTTGGAGCATGTTCCTGAATTGTTGCCTTGTTACACGTATTACTTATTTTTCACTAATGGTGCTCATGATCCTAAAGTTTCATCGTTTTATATAGGTCAAACTTTACTATTAACAAGAATTATTCAATTGCCAATTTCTGCAAATTTTATCAAGTTGTTTAAGGAATATGTCCATAGCTCTAATCCTGATGCTAAGGTTCTGAGTTCATCAACCTTAATAGAAGTTATATGTCCTAGTCAACTAAATAGATCTGCTTTAAGTAAAGGTTTATTATCCGAAGTTTCATTGATTAGACACCTTAATGCACAATTAATAATATCAATTTTCCAAAAATATGAAAAAATGAAAAAGCTATTATCCTACGATGATAATAGTATATTTGCTAATTTAAGAACCGAAATTTTAGATTTATTGATAAATCAAAAGCTTCCTGATATTAGCTCATTATCGGGTGCACTTAATGATTGTGCTAAAAGTACACCAGTTAACAAATTATTACTTTTGAATTACTTAAAGACCGCAGAATATTATAATAAAATTTTTGGTCAAACATTTTCTATTCACCTTTCTAATATTAACATGGGGCAATCTGATGAAAAATTCACAGGTATTGATTTAGCCATTCTAGATTCTTATTTACAATTAACCGCAAAATCACAACAGAATAAATGGTGGAATATTTCTCGTGGAGCCAAGCATACTTTATTTACAATAATTGCAAGATTACCGCATCAACTACAAATCAACTCTGAGGATAAAAATGAAAGTAGCTCAATTGGTAAAGTTGTTGAAGTTTTATCAAATTTGTTAGAAGACACCTTAGTTTTTGATTCTTATAAATTGAAAGACCAAAAAATATTAAATTCCCAAGCTTATGCCATAGTTTTAGCGTTAGATAAGTTTTCAAGTTATAATGGTAATAAAACAGACGCTATTGAGCAAGTCTGTAAAATTATTGATGAGTCCATTTCGAGATGTGTTAGGGCACCATACAAATATATTGATTCCGTTTCTAAGTATTCATTAAGTGAACAAAAGTTATCACCATTTTTCATTGCTCTTTTAGAGCAATCCAAATTTGTGAAAGAAGAACTTATTAATGATACACTTTTGTGGATACAACTATTCTCCAGATACATGTATCTTTTGGGTGAACCGCTAGAATCGATGAAATCTGCTCTCACAGAATATTGGAAAGACAAAGATATTTTAGATTTTGGCCCTGATACTTATGAACTATCACTTTCAAAATTCCATGAAACTTTTGTGAGGTCTGAACCAATGGATTCAACATATTTTGAAATTTTAACCGAATTTCCATTAGATAAGTTAAAGAATTCAGTGGATAATATTGTTCCAAGAACTGATATTGATATGATTGCTGTTTTAGATAGATGCGATTCAATTATTAGATGTGATAATTTGACATTAGAAAAGTCTGAAAGCCTTCTGGTTGATTTAGTTTCAATGTATGGTAATTATCTTATTCAAAAGTATGACTCTATAGTTGATTCTGATATTGGTATCAATAAATTGAATTTATTGGAGAATAAATACTGGAAGCCATTGTTTCTTGATTCAAATGATGTCGAAAATAAATCAAGTAAAGTGAAACTTGAGAAGAAATGTTTTACTAGTGGTTTACTGAATGAGATTTTTATGAGCTTATATTCTAAAGATCAAGATCAGGAAAAAAATGAGCATTTTGCTGATTTTGAAATTGCTATTTCCACTGTATTACGTTTCAAAATTGTTGGTGATGAGGTTGAAACAAAACTAGTTGACTTCTTATGGATCCTAAATGATAAGGACATTTTGGAATATTTGGATAAGGCAGAAAATGATGTCATAAAAGATAAATTGTTTGAATTAGCTATTGAAAAAAAGATTAGGATACAATCAGATGTTTACATTGGATTGATTGATAAAATGATCACTGGCAATACTAAACATAAATTTGCCACGTTGGCCAGATACATCAAATTTTCTGATGATCAAGTGAAATTTTTAGTGGATAAATTACAAAAATCAAACTCAAAGCATATTTACTACTGGATTTTACAAGCCATCTGTGAATCTGATAATAAAAAAATTGAAATTGTGGAACCATTATTGTCAACTGACTTTGATGAAATCTTAAAATCTAAAGAAGGCTTTATTTTTTTGCAATTTTTATCAGGAACAATTACAGGACTTACTGAAAAGTTGTTTAAAATATCATTGAATGCTGTTGCTGATATTGTTGAAACAGGCAACGTTGATGTGGATACTTTAAACATGCACTTGGAATCCATATCTATGGGAAAAGTTTGCGACGAAACTGATGCTAAAGCTGTTATTAGAAAGTTAATTGAGATGGATTCTTTTAGAAACAACGCATTGTTGATTTTTACCAAAGAGTTCAGTAATGTTCTTTTGTCAGTTTTTACTGAAGATGACTCCAGCGTTTTAAAACCCTGGTTACATAGGGCTACATTATATATTACAAAAATATTTGCTGAAACGGAAACATATGAATTACCAAAGCAATTTTATGAGTTTTTAACTTCACTTCAATTGGTTTTGTTTAAGTTCCCAATTTGGAAGTATGTGCCAAAAGCCATGCTTGATTCACAATTAGAAATGATTTTATCTAAAAAATGGATTGAAAGTATTGATGTTTTAAAATATATTATCTGGATTTTAATGACCGGGTCCAAAAATGTTATTGACTATAGTAAAGGATTGCATATTTTTTTAAATAATTCCTTCAACTGTTTGAATTTTAATGATGACGAATTAAGGTTTTACTCTTCTGTTGTTTTCTCTTATTTTTTCGATTTGAATGCCAAGAGCTTGTCAACTCCAGAAATTCAAATAAAAACTTTGAAGTTTTATCGTGGCTCCACTAAGCCTGCAGATTTAATTTTAAAACAAATTCTTGTTAAAATTGAAAGTGTCACAAGTTTAAGTTGGATCAACTATCTTACTGCTTGGGATATGCAAGAAGAATCGTTTACGAATCCTGAAGAGAATTTTAGTTTTATTGTGGATACACCAGGTGTCTCGGGTGGTTTGACCGTTAGTTTAAATAAGAAAAATATTGAAAAAACAATTAATAATTTCAATCCAAGTCTTGAAATTTTTAAATTACCTGAATTGCAAAATACTTTGGATTCACGTTCAAAAGATTGGAAAAGCTGGGAAGATTTTTTTTCTTATAAGAAATTACTATTATTTGACGTTGAGGGTATTGTTTATGATCTTGAGTTTATAACTCTATTAATTATAAATAACGAAGAGTTGTTTAATTTTCAAGATAATGACCTTACGGTTGACGTTAGAGCATTGGTTGAATCCAATTTATTGCAATTGATTGTTCTATGTCTTGCTCATGAAAGTAAAAATTTGAACCAAATTGCAAAGAACATTTTAGGCAGCTGTTTGAGATCAATTGAAAACCAATCAAAGAATATTGAAAAAATTAAAGAATTAAGAGAATCAGGTAAAGAGGTTGATTCTTCAAAACAAATATCAACATTTAAAGAAAGAACAATGTTTAAAGTATATTTGGGTAATTTATTGCATACTCTAGAAGTTCAAAAAACAGATGATACTGTGCAACCTATTTCGAAACTAGTTGTTGTTTTTTTATCACATTTGATTCCTGTATTAAATAATCCTGGACATTTCTTATATGAAAAGACTTATAGATTTGTGCTCGGTGGTTCAAAGTTTAGACCCTATGAAATTCCAATTTTTAAAACAATATCTCAATTGTTTATTAAAGATCCGCATACAAAATCTGAAAATGATGATGGTGATTACTATAAACAATTAAGTTGGTTTTTGGATATTTTAGTCAAAAGTATTTCGTCAAATGAAGATTTGAAAACCATGAAAAAGAATGGCATCTTGGAATATCTATTAAATTTATCTTCATCACCATTTTTGTCGACTAAGATTCAAGAACAATTGGTTAATGTATTTGTTAAAATTATTAAATTAGAAAACGGATCAGATTGGATGGTTAGGTCATATGGGTTCTTAAGCTTTGTTGATGGCAAAAGAACGGCATTTGATGATCATTTCAAAGGTAAGGAAAAGATCGAAAAGGCTGAATTATTAAAAAAATATCAAAAATTACTACTTCAAACAATCGTAGGATGTGATTGTAATGGGGAGGATAAAAGAAGTAGAGAATGGTGTGATGATGATTTAGAAAGCGTTATCAAGCGTGTTTGTGTTTGAGTTGTAAAATATTAGATTAGCATTAAATTTAGCATACGATGTAAAATTTTACCTCCTTTGTATAAACAGGTATAATAACATAATATAATATAATATAATAAAGTTTTTTAATTTTTATTCTACATTTTTATAAAGCTTGAAGTTTAATTGGTCATTTTTTTGGTAAATCTGAAATCTTACCAACCACATTATATCTCTTACTGAAAAAAGTGTACCAATCATCCAAGACTTTTTTCTGTTTGGTATCTAGAACACTATAATCCCAACTAATCCTGGGATCTGTATCTTCCGATTTCAATGAAGATTTGCCTAGCGCTCTTGAAGCATCTCTTCCAACTAAAGCATGATAGCCTTTCCCCACACCGTAAGAGTTGACGTTTTTAGAAACATCAAAAACAGTACCTTTGATACCAATATACATGCAATCTGAAATCTCACCTTTGAAAGAATATTAAGATATTAGTATTTGTAAATTATAATCAAGGGATTGCTAAATACGTACCATTGCACTTGGCTATATTTTCCATGGTTATCGAATCGTTTTTAGGTGGGTCTAATTCCACAGTTTGTTTTGGTTCAAAAGTTCCTGCCATTTGCAAATTATTTTTTAGTTTCGATATTGTACTAATTGTCTTGTATTTCTAATGGTACAAAAACAAACTGGCTAACAATTATCAACCTGAGAAAAAAAATCACGATTGCTGATTTCACAGCAGGATCAATATTTCCCCAGTTTCATTATACGAGGGTTTTCAGTACTTCAATTATTAATACAAATTTATTTTATGATCAAATTATACAAGAATATTTAATATTTAATATTTAAAGTAATATTTAGCAAAAGTTTCTTACTTATATTATAGAGTAGACTATTTTTCTTTTTTTTCTTCATTCTCTTCTTTCTTTTCTTCCTGCTTTTCTTCAGAAATACTTTCAGAATTTTCTTTTGCTAGCTCTTCATTAGTTTTTAATTTTGCCTTCTCCTTTTCTAATTCTGCTAAAAACCAAGTCACAGTTGCCCATAATAATAGAGAAATCACTAGCAAGTTGAAAAAATGGATTGAACCACTAGTGTAAACCATCCATATTAATGAAATTGACAACGCAATAAATGAGGCATGGGTAGCCTGAATTAGAGCTGGATTTGTACCCGGAGTAAAAACTGACTCCCAAATTTCAACAAAAAAATTTGCCATACTGATTTAATGTGTCCTTAAATCTAAACTGTAATGATGAAATGTACATCGTGAAGCAGTAAAGATGACTAACGCTAGCAAAATGAATCTTATCGAAAAATTTAAATTGTTTTGGTGCAGAGATGTTTAAATTCTCAGAGACCTGGTTGTTGTTACTATTATGTTATTTCATGATTTATCCTACAACAATGACTGTTTAGTAATCAAAGTAGTAGCTAATCTTAGCTTAGATGATCGTTCTAATGTTAGCTATATTTTTATTTTTAAAATCCAAAAACATGGACGATTTTTCTTTATGCATTTTTTTTCAGACAAGTTCAAAATCATAATTGCATTTTCAAAATACAAAAATAACAAAAGTTTACAGTTAGGTACACTTTTATATAAAAATATCAATTATTATCAAAATTGCAATACGCTAAAGTGACAGGAAAAACCATCCTTATTGTTTTTATCATGACAACTTTCTCGTAAAGCAGTGAAAAAACAAAAGTTGATAAAAAAAAATCCGCACCAGATCCATGAAACTCACTAAATTAGAGATATAAATTATTGTTTACAATTTAAAGTAAAAGATTTGTTTTCCCAGGTACATCAACTAGTTAAACAAAATGACATTAAAAACCATTTATATAGCACGTCATGGTTACAGATCAAACTGGCTACCGCTTGCCGAACAGTTACCTTCGCCTACTGGTATTGACAGTGATCCACCGCTGGCACCACATGGTGTTGATCAGGCTAATCAATTGGCGTCTTATATCGTTGATTCCCTACCAAACGAAAATCTACCTGTCCCTGGAGTTATTTTTTCATCTCCATTTTATAGATGTGCCGAAACAGTTGATCCGACTGCTAAAGCTTTAGGATTAAAAGTTCATCCTGAAAGAGGTATCGGTGAATGGTTTAAACCAGATCGTCCAACAATTCCAGTTCCAGCAGATCACAAAGCTTTAAGTAATTTTTTCAGTACCATTCCTAAAACTATGGAATGGGAGTGGGACACAGTTGTCCCAGGTTTGAAAGGTGAAACCGAAGATCAAATTTTCAAAAGATGTCAAACGTTTTGGGAAAGATTTATACCAAAATTTGAAAAAGAATATCCTGATGTGGAATGCATTTTAATGGTTACACATGCTGCAACTAAGATTGCATTGGGTATGAGTTTAATGGGTTATAAAGGTGTTAGAGATTTTTTAGAAGAAAGAGATAATGGTGATGGTAAAACTACGAGAATTGGAGGCAGCACTTGTTCTTTAGATGGTTATAGATTGGTTGACGATAATTGGAGAATGTTTATGAATGCCGAAACAAAATACTTGAAAGATGGTGCTGAAATGGATTGGCATTTTGCTACATCACAATTTGAAGCCGGTTCAAAAGAAGATGTTGAATTTAGAAGAAAACAACAAGAAGAACAGGAAAAAGTTAATATAAGATTAGCGAGGCAAGGTAGACTGTAAAAGTGATAAGAATACCGAAATCTTAGAAGAATCGGATCTGATGGATGTTGATAAAAATAAGGAAATTTTAGAGGAATCAGATTTGATGGATGTTGATAACAATAATGATAAAGATGAAGCTGAAAACAACGATAAAAAAAACGATAAAAACATTGAAGAAAATGGAAAACAAACTAAAAAATTGAATGGAGAAGAAACGATAGAAGATGCGATAAATTTATCTCCCGATGAAGAGGAATACGAAGAAGTTTACGTAAACGTGGTTTTCCCGCCAGACCAAGTAAATATTGATAACAAATCTGATCCTATAAATGCACAAACGGCTAATCAATCCAAAGGTAGTGAATTACAGGAGTCAATTAATTATAGTAATGAGACGTCTGCTGCAGCACTACTGAACAGATTTAGAGTTTCGGGTTTAGAAAATGATGAGCCATTGTTTCAATTAAGGAACAACATTCTTTTAGGAAGTTGGTCAAAACTTGTAGGTACCGAGTTAGTATTTAATGAAAATGGGGAGTTTGTTAACACGGTGGATGGCCATATAGTACTACAACATGGTAAAATGGAAAATAAAAGTTTTGAGAAAAAACCGTTAATGACTAGAGCAGTGGAACTGGCCCAACAAGTCGCTAATAATACAGAAAATTTATCTAATAAGGGAGTTTCTGTGAAAATTGAAGAAGGCAATATGGATATCGATGAAGGGTAGAATAATTAATTATTTGTGTAATATGTACTAAAACACATTAGCAGAGAAAATAAAATAGTCTCGGAGTTTTATTTTTTTAAAACTGCAAAGAACTTTTTCAACTGTAGAAAAAAATTCGTTAAAAGAAACAAAACAAAACACAATAAAATCCTATCCTTATTTCGGGTCTTCTTGACGCTTTAAATTCCGGGACTGAGACAGCTCTTTTTACTTCAGACTCTCGTTTTTATTTACATTATCGTTATGGAAGCTGGAATGTATGCATCAAACAGAGGTAAACCCAACAAGCCGACTATGTCCGGACAGGCAAGGGCTTTGGAACAAGCTGGGTTTATTGATGTTGCGTACGAAACTCCTATAAACAATCAACAACCCTTACCACAAACACAACAAATGCAACAAATGCCACATCCACAACAAATGCAACAAATGCCACATCCACAACAATTTTACCAACAAGGTTATCCTCCTCACGGTGTACAACAACTCCCACCACAGCAACAGCAGCAGCCTTATATGAATATGGCTCCGACTGTTTTACAAAACAGAATGATGTACCTTTCCAACGAAAGCCAATCCCAATATTCACAGCCACCTATGAGACAACAAATGTACATGCAGCAACAAAATAGTCAGTCCTTAACTTCCCATAGTCAAAGGCCTCGAAGAAATTCAAATGCATCTGCCACTAGTTTATCTGTCAACAAGTTTATGAAAAAGCAATGGGGAAAGTTGGCAGGTGGAGGTGGAAGTGGAGATGACGATGACAATGATGCTGAAGGAGAAGAAGGTAAAGTTCTGATTGATAATGATGATGAGGAAATTTTATTTGACGATCTTCAACATATACGTGGTAGTCGATTCGGTGGTTTTGGTCTGACGGATACAACACCCTATATTCCAACTATTCAAACTAGAATCGGTGCTAAAAGTGGCATGTCAAGTCA
Organism: Kregervanrija pseudodelftensis; assembly: GCA_030580115.1. NCBI lineage: Eukaryota > Fungi > Ascomycota > Pichiomycetes > Pichiales > Pichiaceae > Kregervanrija > Kregervanrija pseudodelftensis. Next base: position 46,936 of record JAKTSJ010000055.1, read on the forward strand.
ACAATATAGAAAGGCTCAAATGGCACAAAAGAAGAAAAAAGCTGCCGATTATGCTAAAATGCAAGGCCAACAGTCTCAAGGTCCTCCAAGATCTATGAGTTTACAAAGTTATGGTCCTGGAGGACCTATTGGCCCAGGTTTTATTCCAAGAAATGGTACACAAATGATGGGGTCCGGAGGTCCTATTCCAAACACTATGCATATGTCTAATCCTATGCCCATGCAGTATCCTATGGGTGTAGGTTTACAACCTGGGCCTAGCGGTTATATGTACCCAAACAATGAAGATAATAGGTCGATGTCCTTGCAAACGGGTAGTAACCCAAACTTTAGAGATCCAAGATCAATGTCTCTACAGAATGGCATGAGACCAAACTATGGTATGAGATCCCAAAATCAACAAGGTTTTATTCCAGGTCGTACGAATTTCACACCTAATGGTAATGGCGGCCCACAACAAAGAAATAAGACCGTTCCTCAAATTCAACAACAAGCTAATGCCCTCAATTCAGTGACAAATGTTTCAAAACAAAAAAATTCTACTTTAATAGAACCCTCGAAGAATAACTCTAACGATGATGAGTTAAATTTTCAACCTTTGATACAAAAGAAAACGACATCTCAATTGGCAATGCCGGTTAAGGAAGAGGAGAATTTTAAGGACGATAAAAATAAAGAACTCAATACTAACGATAATGCGAAAACCAAAACAAAGGCAAAATTCAGTCGTATTTTATTTGATAATGATGAAGAGGATGAAGATAGCATTAGTTCCCCTTCTGTTCGTGAAGAAATAAATATTTTACAGGTTCCACAATCATCTCCAGAAAATAAAACTAGAAAATTGACTAGAGATAATACCGAATCGATGATTTCAACAACATCAATTAGTGATGACCAGAAAATGAACCAAAAAAAAATATACTTTCTTACAAATAATTCCACCCAGCAGGATGTATTTTATTCCGCAAAGGAGTTGCCATATAGTGAATCAGGATCAAACGCTAATTCACCCATTAAAAATTTTAAAGACAGAAACAATAATAAAAATATAATGCCAGCCCATGAAAGAAAAGCTAGTGGCATATCCAATGATAAATTGGACACTGTTTCAACTGCAATGAATGCAATTGATGATGCATTAAATAGTTTACCAATTGTTTCTCCAAAAATTTCGAAAAGCAGTAAATTTTTGCAGAAGAATGAGAATATTCATAATGTTAGCATGGCCGAAGATGCATCAGAAGGTACCAAACCACTTGAAAATTTACCTAGTCTTTCTTTAAAATCCTCATCTGGCAAAATATCAGAACGTTCGTCTTTTGGTTCCAGTAATATTGTTGATATGGATGTTTCTTTACATTCCAAGAAACATTCAAATGCTACAGAAAGCGCAACCTCACCATTACGAACTGTAAAACCATATAATGGTTCTTTGGATCCACTAAGATCCGTTGAAGCTGAGACGAGTAAGAAACTCGATGACGCAGATACTACGATTACATCGGATTCAACATTTACTCCCTCTCAATATGGCCTTCTTAATGATAACACACAACTATTTCGTGAGCTTCAGCTAGTAAGTAATGAACTAGCTTCTTCAATATCAAGAGAGATATCTTTGGAAGATAGTATACGTACCACTACACCACCACACTCTGCGACTTTTGACTCGACAAAGCGTGCATCTGAAATTTCTGAGTTAGCAATTCAATTGTCTGATGAAAGGAGAAAAAGATATGCAGCAGAAGAGCTATTACTTTCTAGACAAATGGGCAGTCCAGTAGAGAAGCAACTAACAGATGTGACTTATAAGAATTCAAAATTGGAAAAGATAATTTTGGACCTGCAAGAGGACAAAAATTTACAGAATACGAGAATTGAAATGTTACAGACTGAAAATCAAGCTCTTGATACCGAATTATCGGATCTTAACAAAAAATACAAGGTTTTAAATACATCTGTAGTTCCCAAATTGAAGGGCCAAATTGAAATGTTTGAATCGATGCGGTCTAATAACAATGAGTTAGAGCTTCTCAGAAGTGAAAACGAACAACTTAGGGATATGGTTAGAGATTTGGAAACTGATCATGAAGAAGCAGCAAATTTGAGAGATCAAATGAGAGAACTAAGAGAAGCTTTAAGAAGGATGAAAACGGAAAAAGAAGGCTACGAACAAAAATGTAATATTTTGGAAAAGAGAATGGATAATGACAGTTAATTATTGAGATGAATTTTATATATGTATTTTTATTTCAAGCAAAACAATAATTTAATAATCGTTTTGTTTATTCTTTATTTATAATAGACTTAATATTGAAAAAAACATTTTTAGAAAAACATGCTTTTTTTGCGAGATAAGATGTATATGAAGTGAAAACTAAAATCTTACTGCAATATAAAGTCGCTCAAATTTGTCTTAATTTTTTTCGAGGACGTTAGCTTCAACACTTACATTAGAATTTTTCTCTTTACTAAATTATAATATACGCAAATAATGGCTGAAGAAATTAGTAGAAAAAGAGGGTATGATGAAGAGGATGACTCTTATGAGCCAAGTGGCCCGCTTCCACCTCATCAAACCGATGCATATATGCAAGACCAATCAAATGATCAAAATTATCAATATCAAAGTTCAAATTCAAATGCTAATGAAGGATATCCACGTCACAAACATCAAAGAATGGCAAAATTACCAAAGGGAATTGAATTAGCCAAAGAAATTACTATTGAACTACATAATCTTGGAGATTCTCGTTTTGACTTAGAGAGATTGTTAATGCAATCATCCCAGACTATTTCTTTTTATTGGCATGAAGAAGAATTTCAAGAAGCAATTATTCAGTATTGGGGAGCAATGGCTGTTGAGATGCCACACAAAAGTGTTTTATTATCAGCATTAGTTCAATTATGCAATGCTAAGAATGAGAAAGTAGGCGAATCTTTTATTAATTGGTTAGTTGCAAGGATTAATGAATTTTTTGAGGAAGTCTCAAAAGATAAAATGGAGATTGAAGAAGAAGAAAATATTTTAGCGGATGAAATTTTAGAATCAAAAGGTTGGAATAAAGTTAAATTAGTTTTAAGAATGCTTTCTTTACTATCTCCAATTATCTCAAATAATGACGAACTTATCAATATTTTTCAAAAACTAATCCAATCAGCCATCGAATTACAAGAAAAAAATGAATTTAGATCACCGTTGGCCGAATTGCTTTTGTTTGAATTTAGTGTCAGTATTCCATACTTACTAGTTAATGATAGAAGCAATGAAGGAATGAAAAATAATTGTAAAGAATTACTCAACATAGCTAAAACATTTACAATTAAGAAAACAAAGTTTGATGAAAAAATTTTCAAACCAATTTTGAATGACGATGAACTTAAATGTGAAAGTTATTCTAAATTAATAAAATCAGCGCCATCTGTTATCGAAGAATATTTGGACGATATGGGAATATTTGAAGATATTACTGTCTTGATTGAACCACTAATTAAATCAGTTTTAGAAGAAAGAAAATTAACGTTAGAAAAAGATATGGTTCATGACGATTCTGATGAAAAAGTTGAAACTTTGAACTCTGAAGTTACCAAACATCAAGTAGAAGGTTTTAATATACCGTCAATAGAATACTTACAATTGGACGAAAATTTAGTTAACGTTGCTAACGACAAACCTGACAGTTTATGGAGATATCCGAGATTTATAATGGATATTTTCCCCAACGAAAAGGTGAGAAAAGCGCTTGATTTTAGAACTGTTCCGCCAATATTGTCATATACGTCAATGATTTTACATGATGTTATTCAAGATATTCTATTTAACTTGGATTATCATAGAGTTACAGTTTCTAGACAATTATTGATTTTAAACACATTTTTCAATGAGAAACTCTTTGCTAAGCCAAATTCTCCGTTGGATAAATTAACTATTGTTAATGATTTGAAAAGTGGGTTAGATTTTGATTTTATCAAAAATTTAGAAGAAAATTCGGAATTTCCTGATGATATTACAAACCAAATGATTGAATCAGCAAAACGTATTCAACTAGAATTTTCGGAAGGATATTGTTCAACATGGAAAATGGAAGAGATTGTTTTAGAAACCATAATTAATTTAATGTTTGCACTACCAACAAGCTCAATTCCTATGGTCTATTATGAATCAATGTTGATGGATACATGTGGACGTGATTGGACATTGGTTAAAAGATTATCTTCATCCCCATCATCATCGCATTCTACTGAAAACCTTATATTTTCTAAAATACTTGGAGATTGTTTCCGTTATTTTTATAAAAATATTGAGGAGTTAGATTATGAAAATATCAATAAATTTATTAATTGGTTTATATTTCAGATTAGTAATTATAAATTTGAATGGGAATGGCAAGAATGGGTTACTGATGTTTTGCAATTAAATGAAGCAGTTTATCATCCAAAAATTTCATTTATTAGAAATGTTATTCACAAAGAAGTCCTGTTAAGCAATGCAGATTATATTCGACAAAAAACTCTACCACCTGATTTCTATAAATTTGCTAATTTATCATTAAAAGGTAAAAAAGAATTAATAAAATTTGATAAGCAATTTTTTGGTGAATCGTTTGCAGAATCAAATACTCAAGATCCCATTGAAGTTGAATCAATTAAAGAAGATGATGAAGAAATGGATCAATCAAGTAATAATAACAATAATTTAGATGTTTACAAGTTATTTTCACAGTACTTTTTTAATCATGAAGATCATCCATATCATGAAATTTGTAGGGATATTTATTTAAACTTAGAAGATATTTCATCGTCGACGGAATCATTTTCCAAATTAATTGAAACTTTGAAAATCAAAATTGAAACAGATGAGAGCAACCTTGTTGAGAATATTGACAAATATATTGTCACACTAGTTGTTCAATCATCGTGTTTAATTGGTTCAAGGTCATTTTCAGTTTTTGAAGAAAGTTTACTAAAAGTTTTTGGGGAAAAAATCAAATTTGTGCTTGAACAAGTTAACGATGAGAATAAAAATAAATGGCTAATTGATGCAGTTTTAAGACTTTGGAATAATGAACCAAGGATTGGATTGTTATTTTTAGAAAGGATTAAAAATTATGGATTAATTTCTTCTTCAGAATTAGTTGAATCAGTCTTTAATTCGTCAAATTTGAAGATTGTTCCATTAACTGAAGTTTATGCAGACGAGTTTTTAGAAAGGTTGTTATTTGACGAAGACAATAATGAAGAAGTTAAAATTGAAATTGTTGATCAGTATTTCGAATGTATATTTCAAAATATCAATAAACTTACTGAAAAAATCGGTGAAGTTAGTATTGAGGAACTACAACAATTAAATGAAGATAGTGATGATTTGAAATGGGCGCTAAGAGGTTTACTAAGATTATTAAAGAGTAAATTAAGGAAATTACATGATGAAAGAGAATTGAAGAATTTGAAACAGTTAACGTTGAATACTGAGAACTATTCTATTAGACAGTTTTTGCACGGTTTAATCCAAGACTTTGAAGACTTGTAATAATAAATAGAACTATCTATAACCTGTTTTTTTTTAAGGGCTAGTTTTCACCAAGATTAATGGATGTAAGGTAAAGAACCAAAAAAAAAAGTAAAAAGGATAAGAAAAAAAAATCTATGTATACATATTATTAAGCCGATGATAAACTATGAGCGTAAATCTGCCATACAGATCAGCAACTTAAAAAGCGATTATTTTATAAAGTTTTTATTTTGTCTATTTGGCAATTTGTAAACCCTAACCTCCTATTCGTTTCATTTCATACAGCATGTAATCATAGCAGATATCCCGCCAAACACACTTTAAATTCAAGCACCACTTGGAAGGGATGGTTTGTATAGGAGGTCTGACAGCCTAACAATACCGTATTTTCTCGCCCAACTAAGCTTTAAAGCCTGACGCGTGGTTAATCAAATTTTAACCAACCAATACAGAAAAATGTAAAGTGGCCTCTTACATAATATGCAACAATCTACTACATTGTTATATGTTTCTGTAATGTGCTGAATTCTATTATTCATACACCAGCTCTAATGCTCTTGAAGTAAAATGTTCAGGAATAAAAAAAAATCGTCTCTGAGGAGACTACTTATATGGTTCTTGACAGCAGATCAGTTCTTGTCTGCTCCTAGGATACCCTGTATATAGTTCGTCCACATACATATGGTGTTGGTGGTTGATGCTCAGAGTACTAACTTGGCTTATTCCACCAGGTATTACATTGCGTACGTTGTAAATAAGCATTGTAAACAACACATAAATCAGTAAGTAAACATCTCCAACTCGGGACTCGGAACTTATTAAATTCAAAAAGCTATTATTAGGTTGAAAATTTCCCTCGCCTGACAAATTAATTACGTAAACAAAACAATCAAAACACATTTTTACATTTTTTTTACTTTCTTTACTCTTTTAATACTCCCTTTCTTATATATCTTTATACACTATATTTATTCACCTTCTTAAAGCACATACTTCCTTTGCTATCTAAATATATTACTCATATATTCATTTACTAGTTCACCATTGAAATCAATTGTACAATTTTCAAAGCTGTGCGTTTAAAATTTTTGGTGTGTTTCTAAAAATAGCATCAGTGTTTAAATTTCCATCTGCCACTTTACTAAGTTGAAAGAAATTCTATATTTGTAATTTAACTGTTTTAATTTATTTTATTTTGTACACTTCACAAGGATTGTTATAGACTTGAAGGTAAGTACCGTTTTTCTAATTGTACAATCTACTAATTGGGAATCATGAACTTGGAAACCCAGAAACTCAGAAACTCAAAACTTAGAAACTCTTAAATCCACCTATTATGACAACAACGAACCTGAATTATACACGACCCAGCACAAACACGGTCGCGAGACAGATCAAAAAAAAAAGTTTTTTCTCTATTGTTTCCCCCTTCCAAGAGTTGTTAGTGCACGCGCGCTTTTCGCTCAGAGGGGGGCCAGAACGCCTATTGAACTCTTTCAACAGAAAATTTTGCAACACGAAACGAGCATGTGTGCACGCTCCAAGAATCTGTAGCTTAAACAGCAGATCAACTCAAAAAAGAAAAAAACAAAAAAAGAGAAAGGAACTACCTTCACCATTACTTAGACTTGTTTCGAAATTCATTTGATTTTTTCCTTTATTATCTATTAATAACAAGTTTTTCTTAAGTGACTTTTTTTTATCTTTAAGGACACATTCTTTTAAGTTACCATTCAATCAAAAAGAGTTAGTATATTATTATCAATCAAAGACTTCATTTCCAGGATTCCGGGTTTACTTTTTCATATTTGTTTTGTTTTGTTCAGTTTCTGATTTTCCTTTTATCTACAATAATTTTTCCGTTTTACTTTACTAACACCTTATAACTTGTCTTGAATAGATGTCCTATAACGATAATACCGACCCTAACGCGGCTGGCCAAGGTTATTATGACCAAGGTCAAGACGAATATGGTGGCCAAGATTACTACAATCAACAAGGTTACTATGATCAAGGTGCTCAAGAAAATTACGATCCAAATGCTCCGCAACAAAATTACGATCCAAATGCTCCTCAACCTCCTCCACAACAAGAATATGATCAAAGCTATAATGATGGTTATTATGGCGGCCAAGGTTATGACCAGTATTCTTCGGATCCAAATACACAGCAGGGATACTACGACCAACCTGGTTCCCGTGACCCTGAATCTTATTCGGATTTTAGTTATGGTCCAGGTGGTGCTCCAGGTACCCCTTATGATGGTTATGGTACAAATTATACCCCATCTCAAATGAGTTATGGTGGTCCAAGATCTTCCGGTACTTCGACGCCTCTATATGGAGCTGGTCCATACGACCAAGGTATGGTTGCTTTACCAACTGACCCATATCCAGCTTGGACAGCCGATAATCAAGCTCCTGTTTCAATTGAACAAATTGAAGATGTTTTTATCGACCTGTCAAACAAATTTGGTTTCCAAAGAGATTCAATGAGAAATATGTTTGACTATTTTATGGTTATGCTAGATTCAAGATCATCAAGAATGTCTCCAGCTCAAGCTTTACTTTCTTTGCACGCCGACTATATTGGTGGTGATTCTGCCAATTATAAAAAATGGTATTTTGCCGCTGAAATGGATTTGGATGACATCGTTGGTTTCAGCAATATGGATTTGGGTAAAATCAGTAAGAAAGCTAAAAAATCAAAGAAAAGCATTTTCAAAATGAAAAGTAAGAAGAAGAAAGATGCAGAAATTGAAGAATCACCTCAAGATACGGAAAGAACACTTTTAGAGTTGGGAGGTGATGATTCCTTACAAGCCTCAGATTATAGATGGAAGGCTAGAATGAATAACTTAAGTCCAATTGAAAAAGTTAGGCAAATTGCTTTATGGCTTTTAATTTGGGGTGAAGCAAATCAAATTAGATTTACTCCTGAATTATTGTGTTTTATTTACAAATGTGCCTCTGACTATTTAACCTCAGATGCTTGTGCTCAAAAAACTGATCCAGTTCCAGAAGGTGATTATTTGAACAGGATTGTTACTCCATTTTACCGCTTCTTAAGAGATCAAGTTTATGAAGTTGTTGATGGTCGTTATGTTAAACGTGAAAAGGATCACGATAAAGTCGTCGGTTATGATGATGTTAATCAATTATTTTGGTATCCTCAAGGTCTTGCAAGAATGTATGTTGATGAAACAAGATTAGTTGATTTCCCTCAGGGGGAAAGATATTTTAAATTAGGTGAAGTTGAGTGGGATAAAGCGTTCTTCAAAACTTATAAAGAGATTAGAACTTGGTTTCATGTTGTTACCAATTTCAATCGTATCTGGGTTATTCATGTTTCTGTGTTTTGGATGTACTGTGCTTATAACTCTCCAACCTTATACACCCATAATTATATTCAAACTTTGGATAACAAACCTCTTCCTTCCTCTAGATGGGCAGCTTGTGCCATCGGTGGTTCTGTCGCTTCTGGTATTAATATTTTAGCTACGCTGTTTGAATGGATGTTCGTTCCAAGAAAATGGGCGGGTGCACAACATTTATCAAGAAGATTAATGTTTATGTGTATTATGTTTGGTGTTAATCTTGGTCCTATTATTTTTGTTTTTGCTTATGCTGGTCTTCAATCTAAATCAACGGCTGCATATGCTGTGTCCATTGTTATGTTCTTTGTTGCTGTTGCCACTGTTGTATATCTAACAGTTATGCCACTAGGTGGTTTGTTCACATCTTATATGAAAGATAATAGTAGAAGATATGTTGCCCAACAAACTTTTACTGCTTCTTTTTATAAGTTAAAAGGTATGGATATGTATTTATCATGGTTCTTATGGTTTACCGTTTTTGCTGCTAAATTCTCAGAATCATATTTTTTCTTGATTCTTTCTTTAAGAGATCCAATCAGAAATTTATCTACTATGGATATGAGATGTCATGGTGAACAATGGTGGGGTAATAAGTTATGTAAACAACAAGCTAAAATTACCTTAGGTCTGATGTATGCCACTGATCTGGTTTTGTTTTTCTTGGATACATACATGTGGTATATTTTGGTTAATTGTGTTTTCTCTGTTGGTAGATCCTTCTATTTAGGTATTTCTATTTTGACACCATGGAGAAATATTTTTTCAAGATTGCCAAAGAGAATTTACTCCAAAGTTTTAGCCACTACTGATATGGAAATCAAATATAAACCAAAGGTTTTAATTTCACAAGTTTGGAATGCAATTATTATTTCAATGTATAGAGAACATTTGCTAGCAATTGATCATGTTCAAAAATTACTATATCATCAAGTTCCATCTGACGTTGAAGGTAAACGTACTTTAAGAGCTCCAACTTTCTTTGTGTCTCAAGACGATAACAATTTTGAGACTGAATTTTTCCCAAGGAATTCTGAAGCTGAAAGACGTATTTCCTTCTTTGCTCAATCTTTAGCCACTCCAATTCCTGAACCATTGCCTGTTGATAATATGCCAACTTTTACCGTTTTTACTCCTCATTATTCTGAAAAAATTTTACTTTCTTTAAGAGAAATTATCAGAGAAGATGATCAATTTTCTAGAGTTACCTTATTGGAATACTTGAAACAATTACATCCTGTTGAATGGGAATGTTTTGTTAAAGATACCAAGATTTTAGCTGAAGAAACTGCCGCATTTGAAGATGATGAAAAGGAAGATGAAGTCAAACAAGAAATTGATGATTTACCATTCTATTGTATTGGTTTCAAGTCTGCTGCTCCTGAGTATACTTTAAGAACTAGAATTTGGGCTTCATTAAGATCCCAAACTTTATATAGAACTGTTTCAGGTTTTATGAATTATTCTAGAGCTATTAAGTTATTATACCGTGTTGAAAATCCCGAAATTGTTCAAATGTTTGGTGGTAATGCCGAAGGTTTAGAGAGAGAATTAGAAAGAATGGCAAGAAGAAAGTTCAAATTTGTTGTTGCTATGCAAAGATTAACCAAATTTAAACCTGAAGAACTAGAGAATGCAGAATTTTTATTACGTGCTTACCCTGATTTACAGATTGCTTACTTGGATGAAGAACCTCCATTAAATGAGGGTGATGAGCCAAGAATTTATTCCGCTTTAATTGATGGTCACTCTGAAATCATGCCAAATGGTAGAAGAAGACCTAAATTTAGAATTCAAATTTCTGGTAACCCAATTTTGGGTGATGGTAAATCCGATAATCAAAATCATTCCTTAATTTTCACTAGAGGTGAATACTTGCAATTGATTGATGCTAATCAAGATAACTATTTAGAAGAGTGTTTGAAGATTAGATCTGTTTTAGCTGAATTTGAAGAGTTGAATGTTGAACAAGTTAACCCTTACGCTCCAACTTTAAGTAAGGAACCAACTGAAGTTCAACATCCAGTCGCAATTGTCGGTGCTAGAGAATATATTTTTTCCGAAAACTCTGGTGTTTTGGGTGATGTCGCCGCTGGTAAAGAACAGACTTTTGGTACTTTATTCTCAAGAACTTTGGCTCAAATTGGTGGTAAATTACATTATGGTCATCCTGATTTTTTGAACGCAATTTACATGCTTACAAGAGGTGGTGTTTCTAAGGCTCAAAAAGGTTTACATTTGAATGAAGATATCTATGCTGGTATGACTGCTATGTGTAGAGGTGGAAGAATCAAGCATTGTGAATATTATCAATGTGGTAAAGGTAGAGATTTAGGTTTTGGTTCTATTTTGAATTTCACAACCAAAATTGGTGCTGGTATGGGTGAACAAATGTTATCTAGAGAATATTACTATATGGGTACTCAATTACCATTAGATAGATTCCTGTCCTTTTATTATGCTCATTTAGGTTTTCATATTAACAATCTGTTTATTCACATGTCTTTGCAAATGTTTATGTTAACTTTAGTTAACATTAATTCCTTAGCTCATGAATCTATTATCTGTCTTTACAATAAAAATCAGCCAATAACTGATGTTGTATATCCATTAGGTTGTTATAATTTAATGCCTACTATTGATTGGATTAGACGTTATACTTTATCTATTTTTATTGTTTTCTTTATTTCGTTTGTCCCATTGCTGGTCCAGGAATTGATTGAAAGAGGTATTTGGAAGATGTGTTTCAGATTTGGTAGACATATTCTATCTCTGTCCCCATTATTTGAAGTTTTCGTTGCTCAAATTTATTCTATTTCTTTGTTAAATGATGTTTGTGTTGGTGGTGCCAGATATATTGCCACTGGTAGAGGTTTTGCTACTTCCAGAATTCCGTTCTCTGTTTTATATTCTAGATTTGCTGATTCAACAATTTATGTTGGTGCCAGATGTGTTATCATGCTTTTATTCGCTACTATTGCCCATTGGCAACCTGCATTGTTATGGTTCTGGGCAATTATTGTTGCATTAATGTGGTCACCATATGTTTTCAATCCACATCAATTTGCTTGGGAAGATTACTTTATTGATTACAGAGATTACATTAGATGGATGTCAAGAGGTAATACCAAATGGCATAGAAATTCTTGGATTGGTTATGTCAGATTAGCAAGATCTAGAGTTACTGGTTTCAAAAGAAAGACTATTGGTGAAGATTCTGAAAAAGCTGCCGGTGATTCACCAAGAGCTCAAAGAAGTACTATTATTGTGTCCGATACTATTCCATGCGCCATTTATACTGCTGGTTTATTTGTTGCTTACACTTACATTAATGCTCAAACTGGTGTTCTTCAACCTAAGGTTGTTAATGCTACTTTAAGATTGATTATTTGTGCTTTGGCTCCTATTGTTATTGATATTGGTATCTTATTTGGATGTTTAGGTTTCTCATGTTGTTCTGGTCCATTATTTGGTATGTGTTGTAAGAAAACTGGTGCTGTTATGGCAGGTATTGCACACGGTATTGCTGTTGTTATTCATCTTGCTTTCTATGTTGTCATGTGGGTCTTAGAAGGTTTCCATTTTGCTAGAATGTTGGTCGGTTTAATTACAATGATCTATTGTCAAAGGTTGATTTTCAAGTGTATGACATTATTTTTATTAACAAGAGAATTCAAGAATGATCACGCTAATGTTGCTTTCTGGACTGGTAAATGGTATGGATCTGGTTTAGGTATTGCTGCTTGGACTCAACCAAGTAGAGAATTTTGTGCTAAAGTTATTGAACTGTCACAATTCTCTGCAGATTTTGTTCTAGGTCATATTATATTGTTCTGTCAATTTCCATTCGTTTGTATCCCATACATTGATAGATGGCATTCATTAATGTTATTCTGGTTAAAGCCTAACAGACAGATTAGACCACCGATTTATTCTCTAAAACAGGCAAGATTAAGAAAAAGAATGGTCAAGAAGTATTCTGTTTTATACTATACTATTTTCATTATTTTCATTGCATTGATTGCAGCTCCAGCTGCTGTTGGCTCTATTAAGGGTGTTTCTATTGGTCAATCTGATAACTTACCAGAATTTGCAACTGGTTTATTCCAACCAAGACATCAAGACAACAATGATACTGGTCATGGAAGTGGTTCTTATCATCCTAAGTGGACCACTAAAACTTCTCTGAGAACTTTCTCTACTAAAAAATAGATAAGTTTCAGATTTACTACATTTTGCATTGATTGAGTTAGTAAATTTTTGATAGAAACACTTTTATAATTTATTCATCATTTATTTGCTTTGAATTTTAAAAAATTTTATACAGATACTATACTTTTTGGTTATATTTTTTTTTCCTCCACACATTTTTATTTCATATTTTTAGTCTATAGTACAATACCTTTTATTACATTTCTTGATTTTTATATTTGTATTTTGTTGAATAATTAACTTCTATGTTTTACTTCGAAAAAAAATTAATTTAAACGTAGAATGTGAAAATGTAAAATATTAAATATTTATGTAATATAAAAAAATTAGCAATAACTACAACGATAATTATAATCAGTTACGATAAAAAGAATAAAAAAAAGTAAAGATAACTATGAAACGACCAAAAAATCAATAGATAATTAATGATGGAACAATCTGATTGGATTTTCAACATAAACAATATTGTAAGCATCAGCAGCATCAAATACAGCTCTGTCCATGACAGAACCTGATGGTGCCGCAATAAATTTAACACCTGATCTGGCGGCTCTGTGAACGTTATCAGGGAATGGGAAAAAAGCATCAGAAGATAAGGCAACGTCAGTTAACTTACTTAACCACTCTTTTCTTTCCTCATTCGTTAATGGTTCGGGTATTTCAGCAAATTTTGATTCATATTCCGATTTTTCTGGCTCAGTAGTTGGGATTTGGTTTGAAACGTATAAATCAATTGCATTTGATTTTTCTGGTCTCTTGACACCTTTTGCCCACTTGAAACCTAAAACTCTTGGATGTTGTCTAAACCACCAATTATCAGCCTTTTCGCCTGCTAATCTTGTACAATGAATTCTTGATTGCTGACCTGCACCTAAACCAATAACCATACCATTTTTAGCATAACAAACGGAATTTGATTGAGTGTATTTTAATGCAATGGTTGCAACGGTTAAATCGATAACCGCCTGCTCGGTTAAACTGGTATTCTTTGAGACAGTTTCTTTAAAAGAGGATGAATTGATAATAGCATCATTTCTCTTTTGTTCTAAAGTGATACCGTAAACAGTTCTTTGCTCCATTGATTGTGGAGTATAATTTGGATCAATTTGTAAAACACAATATTTACCCTTCTTCTTAGCTTTCAAAAGTTCTAAAGCTTCAGGTTCATAACCTGGTGCAATAACACCATCAGAAACTTCTTTTGAAATGATTTGGGCAGTTGGTAAATCAACAATATTTGATAAAGCAATAAAATCACCGAACGAGGACATTCTGTCGGCACCTCTTGCTCTTGCATAAGCATTAGCCAATGGTGATAAATTTTCAATTTTGTCCACCATATAAATTTTCTTTTCAACATCAGATAATGGCAAACCAACTGCAGCACCTGCTGGAGAAACATGTTTGAAAGAAGCGGCAGCTGGTAAGTTTAAGGAAGCTGACAATTCTTTAACTAAAGGCCAAGAGTTCAAAGCATCTAACAAATTAATATAACCTGGAGAACCAGATAAAACTTTAAATGGTAATATACCTTCGTTAACAAAAGCTTGAGCCGGTTTTTGATGTGGATTTGCACCATATCTTAATGGTAATTGAGCAATACCCTCAGAATACTTCTTTCTAAAGAAATCTGAAATTGCAGCATCATAATCTGCAGTATGCTCGAAAGCTTTCAAAGCAAAATCATTTCTTAGTTTTGATGTAACCTCACCAGTTGCTGATAATTCTTCTAAGAAAGCTGGGTAGTCTTTTGGATCTGATAAAATTGTAACTCTTGAATGATTTTTAGCAGCGGCCCTTAATAATGTCACACCACCAATATCAATTTCTTCAACTGCTTCATCAATGGTAACGTTAATTTTTGCGACTGTTTCTTTGAATGGATATAAGTTACAAACGACAAAGTCTACCTTTTCAATATTTTGGGCTTTTAAATCTTTCTCATCAGATTCAATATTTCTGGCTAAAATACCACCATGGACGGCAGGATGTAATGTTTTAACTCTACCGCCTAACATTTCAGGTGCATGGGTAATTGATTGAACATCTTCAACTGGGAAACCAGATTCTCTTAATAATCTGGCTGTACCACCAGATGCCAATAATCTAACTTTGTTCGCAACTAAGCCCTTAGCTAAATCTAATAAACCAGTTTTATCATAAACTGAAAGAATCGCAGTTTTGTTATAATCAGACATGTTTGCTAAAAAATATTTCTTATTTAATAAGTAATTGAATAATTGAATTAATTAAATTGAAAAGAAAAGATTGTTATAACTGTAGTGAATATATTTACTGTTGGATATTAATTATTGAGGGGGAAGAAGGGAAAAAATAATGATAATTTTATTCCATGCAAATTAATTTTTTTTGCTCCACTGCGAAGCGAATTTTAATTTTAGAGAAGTCAGTGCCTTTGTTAAGAAGCACAGAGTCATATTAGGTTATATAAGTAAATATGATGGCGGACAGAAGGACGGGTGAACAAAACAAACATAAGTATTTTAGTAACTTAACGTATTATAACGATTGAAGAATAATTTAAATATCAAGTTTTACAGCGTTGAGTAATCATCAAGAAAAGTATGTAATTTACCATTAGAATAATAAATATAAAAATATTAAAAACGAAAAAATAGATAATTAAATTTTGAAAAAAAGAAAAAAAAAAAAAAGATTTTAGTTAAAAAATAAACAATTTATATTTAAAGATATTAATGAAAAAATCTTTAACGGATTGATTACTTTCTGTATCTCCATAAGGATAAAGTATTTTGCTTTTTCCAAGTATGTCTTCTACCCTTACTGGTGTTGTTGAACAAGTGACCTTTGTTGATACCTCTAGATTTCTTACCGGTGGAGGTTAAGCCTCTAGATTCTCTATGTTTATGGACTGGGTTAGCAATCCAGTTATATCTAGCGTCTCTTCTAATTGCCTTATGGGATGGATCAAGTAAGATAACTTCGAAATATTTGTAAGTTGAATCTTCGTTAATCCAGTAAGAGTTCAAAACTCTCAAGTTAGAAGCTCTTCTACCAACTCTTTCTTCAGCAGTTGATCTTAAAGATCTTTGATATTTCAAATGGTTAACACCTTGGTTAGTTGGCTTACCGTAAGTAGCACCCTTTGGAACAGGTCTCTTTCTGTTACCTCTTCTAACTCTAACTCTGAAGATGACGAAACCTTGTTTGGCCTTGTAACCTAATCTTCTAGCCTTATCTGGTCTAGATGGTCTGCTGGCTCTGTGGATAACCTTTTTTTGTCTGTATTCCCAACATCTGACTCTTAATAAGAATCTCATGACATCGGATTGCTTCTTTCTTTGCAATTCTTCTAAGTATTTGTATGCACCCATTGTGAAATATAATAGATCTGTTTAGATATAATTCTGCTAATTAAGGGAAAACTATGAAAGAGAAGTAAACTAAAGTTGATTCAAACATCGAAAAAATGAAAAATTTTGAGATTGAGATTCTTTTTTTCTCGTTTTTTTCAAAAAAAAATTTGGGAGTTGAGAAACCGAAGCAAAACAAAAAGGGTTTTTCAAGCCCTCTGTCGGACCACGTGACTCATTCTAAAATCTTTTATTACTACTGGTAGTTTGTTAATAAACTTATATAGAGTTCAGTTGAGTTTAAGTTATTATAATGACATATCATATAAAAAAATACAGCTTGATGGTTTATAATTGTAAGACATTGGCACTAGTCTACACTCTTGGTAGATTAATTGAAATTATAAAATTTCTAGCCAAAAATAGTAAATTTTAATGAGCCTTTCGTCTTCTAAATGATGCCTATTATGTTCTAGAAATCATTCGATAAAAGTATATGATACACTTAATAATCAGTCGATATATTATGGATGGTGGGTAGATGATGAATAAACCATGACAGTGTCTATGGCAATAGATATGATAGTGTCTATGACATTACACCGTATTTTATTAAACGGTAAACCTCCAGTAAATAAATATTGTAACCGTTCCGTTCCATTAACCTAGAGGTGCACACAAACACGTAGTTTATCTGAACACGACAATTGTATATCTTCTGTATATGAATACTGATCCTTACATTATAATCTAAATTATATATATAAAGCCATCTATCCTCTTAGCTAGTTTAGCCTTATAAATTTTCAACGCTTAGCATTGGCTTTACTTTCAATTCTTTAACTGTACCATATTACACTACTGCTATTATTATTACCCTTACCATTACCATTATTACTACTACTCTGATATTATTACTGTTTGAACCGCAACCACTGTCATGACATTATTGTAAGTACATATACTATATACAACCTAACTAAATAGGTTCAGCCGATTGCAAAAATAACAAATACTAACTTCTATTACAACAAAATTGACCAAAAACATCAATAAAAGTATAGAATCATTGGCCTGAATGACAATAACAATTAAAAAAAACACAAACAAGACCGAAAATTATCAGCTAATTAAATCGACCCAATTTCAATTTTTTCTTATCGCGTGCGCAATCTTTGTCACCAGATGAAACTTGTTAATTTGAGTTTGCTAATTCTTCTATACTTTCATTCCTGTTGTTAAGTCTATTTGCCCTTTTTTTAAGATCTCATATACCACTACTACATAGAAAGAAATCACACTCTTCCAAAAAATCAAAATCACATTCTGATTCAAGCTCAAGTTCGAAATCAAAATCAAAATTAAAATCAAAGTCTACTACCCCTTCAACTAAAAGCTCAAAATCTTCTTTAAGGCCGAATTCTTTTTTAAGTACAACATCAAGCATTAATTCAGATTCACACTCGTCATCTTCTGTTACTAGTGAATATTCAAATTCAAATTTAAATTCGAACTCTTCAAAAAAATCAGCTCCTAGATCAAATTTAATCGAATCAACCCCGTTACAATCTGATCCTACTAACGCCACAGCAACTACAAATTTAACACTAACTAATTCTCGTCCAGAAATAAAAATTACTCCACCTTCTTCACCTCAAATTTTGCCAACTGAATTGATAGAAAACAATTCTAAAAACTTTATTAATAAAATTACTACAGTCAGTCCTCCTCTAAGTAAAGCTCCGACAATGGTTACAGATTTAAAATTAGAAGAATCAAACTTAACTCCAGATTCAAAGCCTGAATCCATTAAAGATGAAGCTAAAAAATATCTAGATACTTCAATTTCTTATATATCAGGTTTATACAGTAAGATCAAAGATACCACAATTTACTATTATGAGTTTACAGCTTCAAAGGCCAAAGATCAGCCTTTATACTTTTATGATGCCGCTTATTTGACAGCTTCCGCTTTAATCGGTGCTGGCGCTTTATTATATCATAAAAATTATTTAGCGAGTAACAACTGTACTCGTTGCCTTGAAAATAACAATGCTCTAAACATATTAGCAGGTGTTGGTATCACATTCGGTATTATGGGTGTTGGAAACTTTTTATACTTAAAACAACAAAAGAAATAGTTTTATTTTAATTGTTATCTTTATCTTATCTTATTTTATTTTAGCTTAACTTTTTTTTATTATTTTCTGAGTTTCCTTATAAATTGTTGTTTATTTATACCTATACCTATACCTATATTTTTTATACATCCATGGTTTATTCGATAAAGATTGTTTATTATTAGTTTTTTGTTTTCTTTATATATATGTATATATATATATAATAATAATAGAAAAGAATTTGAAATACTCAAGATATATATAATGTCTATATATATATATTAATTATTCGTACAATCGTTCATTGCGGTTATTTAAAATATCATCAATATTTTCTTCTTCATTATCAACACCATTATTACCATTAATTCCCCTCTTAAAACTAAAGATATCTTTAATCTTGTTCTTCCTATTTGAAATATTATTCATTCCATTGGAATTTTTACGAATTCTAATAATTTTACCACTTGGTAACATTTCTTCTGTCCAATTATCCGAGCTGTTTAACGTAACGATTGATGGTGAATTTGGTGATGGTTCGTTCGAATTAATCATAGTTGTTTTCCTTTTCCTCATCTGAATAGATTTTGATGGATTAATTGAACCCTTCTTCATAAATGATCTAAAGTTATAAATATTTCTTTTAAAACTTGAGTAATCATTAATTTCACTGTCAATTATCTGTGATTCATGTAACCAAGTCCAACTTTGCTTTAGTTCTTCATATGAATTCAGCTCAATTTTCTTCCTAATTTCATTATCTTTTTCTAAGACTTGAAAAACTTCTGTGTCAGTTTTATAAAAAAAGTTTCTAAGGAAATTAAACAAAAAATCAATCCAAATTCCAATTATACTTAGTAATAATATACTACCCCAAAATGTGATATCAGTTCCGAAATGTTCAGTTAACCCATTTTGAACATAAAAAATCGTACTTAATTTTGATTTATATAACCCAACTAATAATAAACACCAAACTATCCATCCAATAACTGAAATATTCCATGAAATTATTGACAATTTTGTAATAGAATGCATCTCAATTATATTACACTTGGTGTTAATAATTATAATGAGAACTGTAAACATTATAACACCTAAAGGATATGTCGTATTATCAATTGTTGCAGAAAATCCATATATATTCCATAAAATAAAGCATAATGTCGTAGATTGAATTCCGGCTAAAAAAACCCAAACTATAAAAACTTTTAAATTAAACGTTTCATTTTTTCTGCCTTTAATATATAATTCTGGAATTGCAACTAATGTTGATTGTTTTAAATCTTTATCAAACATACCAATACATAAAACTGGTAATGACGTAAATAACGTATTGAACATTGATAATGACCATGATTCATAAAGTGATGATCCTGTAAACAGCGTATACCTTTGATATAATAGCTGACTTAAATAGAACAATAATTCCTTGTAAAATGTGCATAAAACAAATTTTGAAGTCCTAATATAATTATAACGTCCATGAACTAATAATAGCTTTAATAAATACCTGAACTGTGCGATTGAATAATCGGATGTTCTTGCAGCCTGTAATCCCTCTTTTCCTGTGATACCAATACCAACATCAGCACTTTGAATCATGGCTATATCATTTGCTCCATCTCCTATTGCTAGTGTAACTTTACTTGTATCTATTTCTCTGACTTTCAGGACCATCGTCGCTTTCTGCGATGGTGATGCTCTACAACAAATAACTGAATCTGCTTTGATACCTAATGAAATAAATAACGTCATCAACGTGATATCATTTTCAATATCTGATAATGTTGAACCATCAACAACAACAACACAATGTGCAACATTACCTTCATCTATTTCTAATTCTGCAGCAGCAATAATTGAACTTATATTTTCCAATTTATCACTTTCATTTGATAATATAACAACTTTGGAATAGTCTTTAATTAATCTACATGAATAACCAATATTAATCGCCGTTTCTCTTTTGTCACCTGTTAACATCCACATTTTAATACCTGCTCTTCTCAATTTTTCAATTGCTTCAGGAACTCCCTCTTGTAATTTATCTTCAATTGCTGTACATCCTAATAAATTTAGATCACTCTCCAACTCCGCACCTATCTTTTCTACCTTTTCACCTCTATTAATTAATGCAGTTTTAGCTTCGGAATATTTTTTTTGCCAATCATTAAAGGTTTTCTCATCCAAATACCTATATGAGTATAATAAAGTTCTTAAACCATCAGACGAAAATAACTCAATATGCTGTAGAGTACGATCAATAATAAACCCTTCATTTAATAATAAATTATCGGCTGGAATATAATTCTCATTACCGTTTAATTTATATTTTTCATTTTGCTGAAATTCGACTGAGAGTCTCGCATCATTATAAATTTCATTAATTTCATCACCATCTAAAATTGAATTAATAGTATTTGCTATATCAGGTGCACGATCTCTAATAGATAAACTTGGCCTTCCTGACTCATTTAACGATGAAAGGGATGGTCTACCATCCACTGATGTCAAGTCGATAGATCTTCTATTCAAAATAAAGTCAGCTTCCGCCTTTTTACGTTGGCTAACAGATCTAGTCAATTCAGATTGTTTACCTTTCACCGCATTTGAATTATTTAACCTTTCAATAATAACATTATCAGCACCTTTACAAAACATAACAATTCTATTATCTGGAAACCTAACAATGATTGACATTCTTTTCCTTGCTGATGAAAATTCAACTATATCTAAAATTTCATACTCAGTTAAAACTGGTTCCTCTTCAAATCCATTTGGATAAGTTTTTATAATGGTTTTTTTCTGTTTACGCTCATAGAAAATAAATCCCATATCGCTTGCAGCTTGAACTAAAGCTAACTCATCGGGTGATGCTGCTTGATATTCAATTGTATCATCGTCATTACCCAAAACATTATCATCTGCAAAGGGATCCAATTCATAATCTCCTTGTTTTCCTGGTGGTTGGTTTTGATCTTTATCAGCCCCAACTTCTTCGAGGGATTCAATAGAATCTCTTTCATCTTTATGAACTTTTCTTGGTAAACAAGTGTGGCATAATGCAATGGATAAAATAAAAAAAGTGGATTTTTTTGAGAAAATAGTATTAGGATTCGTTTGCAAATATTTAATGAATTCTAAAGATGATTTGGTTTGACTAGGCCTTGGATTTTCCTTGTTCAAAATTTCTATACTATCACTGTATGCTTCACGAGTTGGCGATAGCGAAGCCATACTAGGTCTACCGGTAAATTTAATTGATCCTGCTCTATTAACTGGCGATATAATATTTTCCATTCCTGAATCCATCTCATCTTCTTTAACCAGTAAGTCAATATCATGAATCCATGGTGTACCACACACTGAAAATTTCCTAAAAAGCATTAGATTATCAGTTAGTGTACCTGTCTTATCAGAAAAAATATAACTAACTTGACCTAACTCCTCCAAAATTGTGGCAGTATGCGCTTCAGCCGGTGTATTAGATTCAGGATGATACATATCAATATCCCATTGCAATAAAAACATTTGCATCACCTTAATAATCTCCATTGTGACATAAAGGGAAAGCGGAATCATGGTATTAAACATAATAATAAATCCCATGATTGTTGCTGCAATACCAGCATCTTGACCATAAACATACCAATTCTTATCCTTGTATTCCTTAAAAAATAATCTTTCTGCCATTAAACTGAAACATGAAAGTGATAAGACAACAAAAACCATAAAAGCAACAATCATGTTAATCTTCCTTTGTAGTTTTGGAGCTTTAATTCTTGGATTTTTGATTGCATTCATTCGAATTTTAGATTCTTCACCTGTAAAAACCACCACACCAATACAACCGTCTGTATTTCTTAAAATAGAACCTCTATAAATAATATTTTCTGGACCCAAAGGATATTTTTTCATTTCTTGTGTATCCAAGTCAGGTAACTGAAGTGATCCTTCAAAATTATATAAATCTAAATTTGGATCTTCGGATAAAATGGTACCAGTGATGTTATCGAGAGATTTAGCCTTATTAGCAATTTTATGTAGATCTTGATTCGGAATTTTTGATTTTAAATTTGTCTCACCATCGAGGGCCATGGTCTCAACAAAACTTTCACCCATATCGTTGGAACTGGAAAGTAATATTATATCAGCAGGAATCCATTCATCGCATCCCAGTTTAACAATATCACCAACCTTTAGATCCTTCCATTTTGTCTTTAGGCAAGCTATACCATTACTAAGTAATAACTCTTCATTTTCAAAAGAATTTGGTTTCATACTAAGATTTTCAATTTCTGTGTCATCTTCTAAATTAAAATCAAATGATTGGTTACTGGATCTCAGTCTTGAAAATGATGTAGTACTTTTACTGAATCTCATGTCAGATTGAAATAATGATTCTGGTGCTTCATATTCTTTTAAAACTCTGGTGATTCTGTTATTTTCTTGTTTGTCTAGTTTATGTCTTCTAATATCATCGTATCCTTCACGTAAAATTGAAATTGAAATAAAAATTGATAATGGAATAATAGTTGTGCTTGTACCTGTCGTTGACCAGGATGGAATTAATTGCAAAATAGCCACAATCATGAAATAACAGTTGGCTAACTTAGAAAATTGTGCAATTAGCTGTCTAGGAAAAAAACTATATATTGTATATCTCGAAGATGTTATTGTATTGTTAGTATAGGGTTGGCCTCTTCTTTCATCCATAAGCAATAGTTTATTGTTTTTTGTTTTGGACACAGGGAAATCACAACGACCAAAATCAATAGTAATTGGAATCTTTCTACCACCCATTGAAGGTAGCTCTTCTCTTGCACCAGTTAAAATATTAAATATTTTCTTAAACAGGTTAGGTCTAGTAAACTTTTGAGGTGTACCGAATAGGTCATCTGGTTCTCTGTTAAGATCAATAACGGATTCAGTTGTTAAAAACTGAAGGCTTCTATTGCGTTCATCAAATGCATTAGATGAATCTTCGTTATTTCTAAAGACGTCTAAATCACCAGCTTTGTATGAGTTGTCAACTTGGCGTAATTCAATGTCTTCCACTTCTGATGAAGGGTCTTGAAACTTCACAGCTGCTTGGGAATTCCGATTCAGTACTGAAGGTCTTACTGATGGTGTTAATTGATCCAAATAATTTTCAGCCTGCTGTTGTATGTTATTATTCATCATTTGTGTTCTTAAACTAAATCCTCTTTTCCTTGTTTTAACTGGTTTTGCGGGTTCTGTTGGAGTTTCAAAATTCCAGTCCACATTTTCTTCAGAATTCAAGAAGTTATCTTGAGAAGAAAACGGGTTATATGATTGTTCAGCCATTTATGAAATGATTTGTGAATTACGATTAAACAAAAAATGATATGTGTCTATTTTAAAAGATTCCTGAAGGTATAGGGAGCTAAAAAATCAAGTTATTTTTTCAATAAAAAGCTAAATTGAAGTTTCACCTAAAACAGTATCAACCTTGCCTTGTTTGCTGCCTTTAAGTACTGACAATAGGGAAGCAAAATGTCAAAAGACAATAAAGCTGGTGGTGCAAGAAGTCAAAAACATAAAACGTCTGTCCCGACACTCCGCGCCCCAAACAAATATTTCGAATAATCAATGATTACTGAAAATTACGATTTTGAAAACTTCTGAAGAACTTGTGTACTTAAATTACGGAACATATTTAAAACTCAATATATACTAAAAATATAATCAAAAAAAATTAATTTTGTTTAATTAAAAAACTCAGTAAATCAATGAAAGCATTAGATTAAAAAATAAAAGAAAATGTCAATACTTACGAAATTGTGAAGTAACATTCCTATCTGACATAAAGTGTCCGACATAATAAAAACAATAAAGTGGGTATATTATAAATCATTAAATTAATAGTAAAGCAGCAAAAATACCACCTAATAAATTATTAGAATCCATCATTTTTGAAGCACCACCGATATATGGGCTTAGAATACCAGTCGTGGTACTCATTTCTTTGGAAGTTGCTTGTTGGATTAGAGTTGTAGGGCTTGCTTCCTCTTGGTTGGTAAAATCACGGCTATTACTGAAATAACTGTTGTTAACTGTGCTTTTACTAGTATGTTTGTCATTACCGTTACTAGAAGTTGCAGCATTTGTGCCGTTATTATTCGTGTAAGAACTGGTGTTTGTACCATTACCATTAGTAGATGATGCTTTGTGGGTAGCATTACCATTAGTGGAAGATGCAGTGTTTGTTTCATTGCTATTACTGGAAAATGCGGTATTTGTGTCATTACCATTGGTAGATGAAACAGTGTTTGTACCATTATCATTAGTGGAAGATGCAGTGTTTGTACCATTACCATTCGTAGATGAAGCAGTGTTTGTGTTATTGTCATTACTAGATGATGCAGTGTTTGTACCGTTACCATTACTAGATGATGCAGTACTTGTGTCGTTACCATTACTGGAAGATGCAGTGTTTGTACCATTACCATTAGTAGATGAACCAGTGTTTGTACCGTTACCATTACTAGATGATGCAGTATTTGTGTCATTACCATTAGTGGAAGATGCAGTATTTGTACCATTACCATTAGTAGATGAAGCAGTGTTTGTGTTATTGTCATTACTAGATGATGCAGTATTTGTGTCATTACCATTACTAGATGATGCAGTATTTGTACCGTTACCATTACTAGATGATGCAGTGTTTGTACCATTACCATTAGTGGAAGATGTTGTGTTGGTAGCATTACCATTAGTAAATGAAGCAGTGTTGGTAGCATTACCATTAGTGGAAGATGCAGGGTTTGTACCATTACCATTAGTAGATGAAGCAGTGTTTGTGTTATTGTCATTAGTAGATGATGCAGTATTTGTGTCATTACCATTAGTGGAAGATGCAGTATT